>SNQJ01S0024480.1:20382-43350 GCA_010110895.2 Picea sitchensis | reverse complement strand
TAATCCTCTTTGACTTTGTCACTTCACTTTATTATTTAAATAATCCTCTTTGACTTTGTCACTTCACTTTATTATTTAAATAATTTCTTCTTTGCAAGAAATTTGACTTCTTTGACCTTTTGGGGTTTCAAGCCAAGCATATGAGGGTCCTTCAACTTCGTAAGGCCATAACTCTCAAACCGTTAGGAGTTATGTGATGTTCCACATACCACCGGAAATGGCATGACATGTATTATCCATCTAGAATAGTCTTACCTGCAAATATATCAAAACACATACCATTATACATAAAAAAAACTTGGTTCCATTACCCAAACCTTTGTGCTACTGGAATTCACTACTGGACTTTCTTTAAGGCTTGACATCAATGAGAACCAACCCAATTAATCAACAAATGTAAGTTTTTTTACCCATTTTGTAGTATAAATAGAGGAAGTATGAGGTAAATAGGATATCATCAATCAATTATCATAGTGAAGAACCTAGTTTTGGAGCACCTTTTATAGTTTTGAGTCAAAGTATGTGTTTGTTGAGAGATGTAGGGTTCAATTGGAGTCAATGATGAGAAGTGATTGAGGGTTAGGTCACAAGCTCTGGATATTGGTGCGACAACAGTCAGCCTCATGTACCAATACTAAAACTATGATGTAATGTCCACACCGTAGGACCCTTTTTTATGAAGAATAATAATAAAGAAAAGTATTTTTGTGGACGTAGAACAAGGGGGGTGAACCATGGTAAAATGGTGTCTCTATGTGTGTTGTGATGATTTTATATGATTTATGATTAATGAATGGTTAGATGAATGCATCTGGCATATTTTATTTACAACACACTAGAATAATCATGCAGAATAAATGTGATTGAATGGATAAAATAATAGATTTGAGGAATGTTATGGTAGAATGCATGTTAAAGTAGAAGTAGAAGTAACAGGAACATCCCAAATCCCTTCCATGACTACAAACATTTTAATCCTCCAGTCACCCATAATCCATTTTGGGTGAGATTGCGTTGTGCACTCTGTGCATTGTGTTGCCTTCTAGTTTACCAGAAGGGATTATTTTGAAAAGGGTTTTGTTGGAGAACTAAGGTAGAACTAGGGTCAGCCCATACATCCAAAAAATGGTTCCGTTGTCGGATGGAACTTAGAATAACATCCTCGAAAGGATATGGTGAAGAATATGTAGTGGTAGAAAATAGGTTTTATGCCATGGAACCCTACAAAGAAAGATATTGAAATATGGTTGGAGACAAATTAGCTCGAGTTCGCGCAGAAAGATAATATAAGCTCTAGGTATACACCAAGCCCGTATATGCAGAGGTATGTGTTTATTTATTTACATGAGGCATATTTATGTTATTTTCTAGATTTATTACAAGAGTGGATATTGAGGTTGAAGGATACCCACCTGAATAATCGGACTAGGCCAGTAGAGTGGATTGTTGAGAACATTGTTTGACTGGAAAGGGTTAATAATAAATTCATGTGCACATTATGTTTTTGGTTAGACAATATTATTTTGGGGTTTATTACTAAATTTGCAGTCGATTTAGTGAAGTCATATACTACTGCAGAGAATGATTTTTTGAAGGGACCCATAGGGAGGTACATCATGTCTCTTTACATGTCAATTAATATCTTATTGCATGATAAAGGTGTGATGACCATGGAATCAAACAATTAAATCACTCTGTGAACATGGGGGAGTTGGGGGAAGCACTAAGGAAGATATGATATATTGAGAAGGTTGTGGATGGAGGCTAGAAGAAGGGAGAAGTTGACCCCATAATGATGGATGAGGAACAAACCAGGGAAATAATAAGGAAATCAGGAGTGACACGTAGCAGATGACCCTACCAGTATAATATGGAAGAGGTAGAGGTTCATGAGAAAAGGAATATTGAGGAAATATTGCGTGCCACATATGAGAGGAAAACCAAAGGTCAGGGGTCCGACATAGAAGAAGGATCTCCATTCCATATACGAATTAGTGTGGAACCCACAATCGCATGTGTGACTAAGACATTTGAAGAAGGAAAATCGATTAAGCATTAAGTTATTAGTGGTAGAATATTTTTTACATGACTTGGGTCCAATGGAAACTCAAGAAGAAGTGTAAGTTCAACAAGTAGTAGTCAAGTATCTACACCACACAAGGGTGGTAGTACAACAAAATTCACAATGCCATGATAAGATCCAACTATTAGGTTACTAGAATTCCGAGGAGATGGGTCAGATGACCCAGAAAAACATTTTTTTATCTGTGAAAAGATATGGAAAGATAAACATATTACAGACACTATTACACATTGGAAAAATTGTGATGTTCTACTTGAGACGTTGTGGAAAAAATTGGCCACACTGTAGAAAAACAAAGGGAATTTTAAGTTTTTTTCTCCATCCTGCCCGATATTGTTGCACATGTGACATACTTTTCAAATCGTCATAAGAGAGACATCTTCTGAAGGTCGTCGCAAGAGTGACAACATAAAATGTGTGTCTCTCTCATGATGGTGTGGACACTGGGTTAGCCCCCACCCTAATGGTCATGAAAAATCACCCACTATTTGACAAAGACAACATTGACTTGGTCGATTGTCGTTGGAATTGTGACATTATAAACTCTATAAATATGCTAAATTTTATGGATGTTGTGACATGTTTTCTATAACAACGACGGTTCAAAAAGGGTATAAGGTCTTCTTGGCAAACAAAAAATAGTTTTTTTTTCATATGTTATAATAGAAAAATATAATAGATATTCTATTATACACCACTCAATTTTACAAGATAATCATTAGTATATGTCTGTGGGGAAGAATGTCAGAAAACATTAGAGGTGGGAAAAAAATTAAAGAGGGTGAAAGGAGTGATGGTAAATATTATTGCCCTTGCAAAAATTGTTGTACTAGACGTCCCGAAAGAGTTTTAACTAAAAAACATTGTAGAAAATATGGGCACATGGACGAGGGATCAAATGAATATTGTCCCATGGTAATTAGCTATATATGTATATATATTCATTATCTATTTTAATATTGGTTGTATTCTCAAACTTTTATATTTTTTTATACATGCACTAATTTTGCATGATTGTTTGTAATTACAAAGTTAGAGTTGCCCCATAACTTTATACAGAAAGCACCAAGTAGTAGAAAAAATGATGTTGTACAAGATGAGGAACATGAAGTGGATAATGAAGATCAAGTTAATGAGCCCATGGAAGTAGATGACAATAATAACATAGTTCAAGATGATGGGACAAATCAAATGATCCAAGATTTATTCAGTCATCTAGATGAGGATCAAGGGGACAATAGTGATGGTATTTCTAATGAACTTTTGATTGAAAAGGAAAATAAATGACTTTATAAAGGGTCAAGAGAAAATATTCTCTCCACTAAATTTCTTATGGTGAACTTAAAGGTTATGAATCATTTGTCGAACACTTGTATGACACATATCCTAAGGTATGTAATATGTTTCATCACATCTGTTATAACCCTATAATTTATAACATCAATTGTTGATTGTAATTTTGTTCTTTAGTGTTTTTGACTTGCAGATATTCTTGCATTCTACAAAAGAAAAAGAAAGAAAAGAGAAAAGAAAAGAAAAGAAAAGAAAAGAAATGAGAAAAACAAAAAGAGGGCATAAAAGAGAAAGGATAAATCCCCATGAATTGATAATGACTTGATCCATACAGTGTAAACATGGTCAAGTCTTTTAAATTTAAGTATTTAGGACTAGTGAATAAGCTTGCCTATACTGTCTAATATTAGCCAAGTAATTTAGGTTATCTAGTGAATAAATTTGATCAAACAGTATAATGTTGGTCAAATAACCCCAGGGTAGAGTATTTTCTTAGCCCAACAGTTTAAGTTGGGCTAAAGGTGCAAAGGAGTAGGTTAGGACATAGGTTGGTTAGTTTCTCTTCAATAAAATGTGTAAGATGATCGATGGAAAATGCAGGATTTTGACGGTGAAATGTTTTTTCAAACCCCATGGTGACAAAAGTAAGGGGGACAGTGCTCAAAACCCATAAAAAGGCCATTAACCCTAATTTTGGCCTCATATATTGAAACGGGCCCCAGAGATTAAAGATCTAGCCTAAATCTACGACTAATCTGTTAGCGACCAGATCTACGGTTCTGATGATTTTTCGGACCCCCCTGACCGTTCGAACTTTAACGGTGGGGGGGGGTTTCGAAAAGGTGATTAAAGTGTGCACTCATATCTACGGTCATCCCATCAGCGTGAAAATGGACGGTCCACAGGATATTTTGGACCCCCCCCCCGAATGTTCTACCTTTAACGGTGTAGGGGTCCGACATGATGTTTAAAGAATGTGCTTGAAACAACGACTGATCTAGATTTTCTCAGATCAACGGTCAAAAAAGGATCCCAGACCCCCTCTACCTTTCTACCTTTAACAACAGGGGAGGGGGGGGGTCCGGAATGAAGCAATGTCTAGGCGGGCCACGTCCCTACGTGGCATCATCTCATTGCATCTTACCTCCCCTCTCCAAACATTTACCGCCTACCATTTTTCCAACTCACCACCATCATCCTGAGATGTCACATCGCAAAACCACCCTTTGCAAGTTCCATGTCATGACCCCATCAACATGTCCCATCCATCTAACTGTTACGAGTCATATCTTTTCGTTCATCCCTCAATCACCATTCTTCACATCAACCAGACACACATGTCAAGCGTCGTTTACCCTACCCTCTCACACTCTGAAGGACCCATTAACCATTTATTACTGGCCACGTACCCATTGTTCACCTGACCTATCCTTTTTCTCCCAACAGATACCCGTTCACTAAATCCCAACCCTGTTTCGGTCATTCGCATTGCACTCACACTCCATGCCTATCAGAAACTCATTCTCCTTCGCCTTTGAAACATCTCGTCCAACCTTATATTTTGCCTACTAACATGTGCTTAGTGTGCAGGTACCGATGGAAATCAATGGCGTCCAAAATTAAAAAGTCAAATGTGGAGGAAAATCCTTTTCTCCCACCTCCTGTCGATCTCGATCGGATCCCATTAGCAGACAAAGACTATTTAATCTCAGAAACCAGGTCCGAATTCAAATTTGTTGAGCTACAGTTGTGGTTCAAAGACACCTTCATTGATCAGAGCAATGAAATTGGGCTCTGGCAGTCAAATCTCCCTCTATATCGTTTTCCCCAAGTCTATCATTTTCCTAAATTCACTCTCAAATGCCAAGCGCACTACCTCCATGATCAGAGAGCCATAGTATCTTCGTCTGGAGATACCTTTTTCCTTATTACACCTGAGGCCATCAATCAAATGATGCAGGTACCTAGAGCCGAATCCCGTTCTCCCCTCACAATTGAAATTCTGACATAAATGTATCAGAACCTGTCTTTTCCTTAGAGAGAGAAAATATTTGAGTTGTTCCTCCCACAAGATGCCCAATTCCCTAAGAAGAATCCTCCCTATCATTCCTCTATATTCTCCGAAAAGGGAAATTAGATTATCTTGACATTGTGTTTTTTGATCGGTTACTTCTCAGATGAATGGATGGATGAGCCTATCCTAGGTTTCCTGTCCATTTTCTCCGCTGAAGAGAAAGTTGACATCCAATTTGATTACAACAGTTTTTTGGCCGAGAACTTGTACGAGCAACTAGAAAATTTCCCTATAGAAGACATGTTCCGGTATTCTTCAATAATGGCCTACATGTTTATGTTCTATCAAGAAGATAAATTTCCTTTTCTCATGCAGAAAATGGACAAGGACGGAAAACCACAAGCAGTAACTCTATGGATGTCACTGCTCAGAAGAAACTCCATTGAGTTCAGTTTCAAACAATTCATCGAGTTGTTTTATCACCTAGTGGTGGGAATTATTAGTGGAAGACCAGAACCAAGGATAAACAAGGAGATCCAAAGAGTTATGCACCTTTCGGATCTTGCAAAGACCGGGGACTGGTTCGTTTATCATAATCACACTGAGATCAGAGTGTATGGGTGTGAACTAGCTCCATATAAATTTCCCGAGTATGTGCCTATTCAAATATTTTCACTAGAGTACATTCGTCAGATGATAAATTTAGCTGACATTCATTTTGTGTCTCCGAAGAAAAAACAACAGATGAGGATTAAAGGGAAAATAGGACCATTTATCTGCAACAGTCGGGATGTTGGGGAAGAGGCAAATAAACTATTAAAGGAAATGAAATTCAACACCATTTTCACTTTGCATTATGATCCAAGTGGGATCATTGAAGAAATGAGAATCAAAAATAAAAGTTCACCTTATGTTCACACCCACAAACCAGAAATTGAAAAGTATGTGAACTAGACAGAGTGGGAAGAAAATACTTTGGTAGATACTGAACAACAAGAAGCTCCTTCATTTTCTTTTTCATAGACTACCACTCCACAGATACCAAAGGAAAAAATTCCAAGAAAGGATACCTCTCCTTCAATCACTAAGGTATCAGTAGAAGATTTAAGGTATACAACAAAAGACCCAAAACCACTCATGCTATTCACAAGTCTGGTGAGGAAGAGCCTTACTCTGCCCAAGTTTTTGAGGGAAAAAATTAGGTGGTGTCCACTGCTTCTTCAAAAAAGAAAACGGATATAGTTGTGACCACCCAAACTTCACAAGGATCTGTACCCCTGAGCATTTTCAAAAAATATGACATGATTAAAAAGAAGAACCAGATGCTGACCAACAACACTTACGCTCAGTTCTGGAAGCAAAGCTCCACATCACAACATAGATTGTTTTTATCTTTTGACACAGAGAAAGGAAGAATGCATCTGGAATTTCTGTAGGCACAGGTGCCTCAACCCAAAGAGATCACTGACTACACAAGGTCAACTATTATTTTTGACACCAAACAAGTCCATCTGGATGATCAGATGGATTTGTACAGACAGAATCGAGAAACGGTTTTCTCCACCTTGGCACATGCTTCCTCTATAGCAACGAAGTTCAAATATCCCTAAACAATGTTCAGACCCAATTGAAGTTGGAAAAGATATCCTCTTTTGCAAAGGATAACAGAATAAAATCCTTATAGGAGTTGGTGCTCAAGATTGGGTATGATTCTTCAAATGTAAATATAGCAGAGGAGATGATAAATAAAAATAATGCTGACATTGCATCTCTGAGAAAACAACTGAAATTGCCACCAACAGAGGATTCACAAGCTAAGGAAATAGCTGAGGCAGAAGATGAGAAAGAGGAATGGTTTAAGCTAATCATGTAGCAGAACGCACAGATAAAGGAAATGGAGGCATAATTGGAAAGGTTATTGAAAGAAAAGGAGCAATCAACCTCGATGGAAATTATTCCATTGAAGGAAGTTCCCCTGGCATAAGTCAGTATAGCAGTTGTGCTAACAACCACTAGAGTAGAAATTCCATCGACAACTCCATTGATAGCATTGGCAAAGACTGTGGAACTAGCAAAGTCCATGGAGGAGATGACTATGCAAGGAATAGATATCAATAGGCTGAAAATGGAGGTTGAAAGTCTCCAGGAACTCAAGTCTTTCTTCCAAACAAGATACAATGTTGAGAGACAAGCATTGGAGAAGCTTAAGAAGGAAATACAACAGCTCCAGAAACAAATAGTGGCATGAAAGACATTAGCAGAGGATAAGGAGAATATCTGGACAGACATGTCTAATTCCATAAACGCGATTTGGCCCATGGTGCAAATTATATTTGAACAACATGATCTGGTGCTAAAGTGTAGGCAGGCCATTGACAGGATAAGAAGAGAACTGGATGAAATGCCCTCGGCAGTTAACAAGATCATCAAGTTTCTGAATTCAAAAACCAAGGAAGATCTTGAAGAACTGAAAGTTGAAGACAGAATAGAGACTAACCTCTAAGTAAAAAGAGTGTTGACTAAAAGAGGATTAATGTTGCAACTGGAGGAGAAAGCTCAGAACATGGACATTGGAGTTCATATATTTTTTAACAATCTTGAAGCCTTACAGAAAAAGGGCCTTCCTAGCCTACTTGTCCTAAATGATAAATTGATGACTTTATCTGATTATAAGAAAAATATTTCTGCCATGGCCAAAGACAGTTCCAATTTTTCAAGGATATAGGGCAACATCACGGGAAAAGCGTTCTTGGAGACTTTGCAGCCTGACCTCAGCATACAACACGAAATCAAGTACATTTTCCTCACCAAGCCGACTTTTTCTACGTACACCGAGATGGATGAAATCTACCGCCGGCTATTGAAAGTTACCATCCAAATCACACAAAGATGGGATGAGTTGTGTGAATTGATTGAGTAAAGGTAGAGGTCTCACCCAACTCGGCGTCCAGTGTAGGCAAAGTCATCTGAATGACTCACCAACGGTCTTCCCCAAAATCAACATGAGAGATTTGACACATCATCATCAGTTACTATATTTCTGCATCTTGTTAGATAGTTAGTTAGATTTAGCGTCTGCCACGTCCTGATCATTAATGACAGGGTCGTTTGTAACTCTGATTATAAATATTTCAAACTTAGAAGTATTGAGGGTTGATCTTTACGCCCAAGCAAGCTGTAATTGATGTAATTTTTATCAAGGGGTTATTCCAATAATACAAAGAGACATTTCACAGGATTCCCGCGTGTTAGCTGTTGGTGAAGTTTCCTTTGTCTTCATAAAAAAAATTTCTCTCTTAGTTATCACATTGTTTTTCTAATCTAATCTTTAAAAGAAGTTAAAGTTGCAAAATTTTCCATTGTGTACTTTGTTCTTAATATTTTATAGATTTAAATGTTTTCCTTCTGATGTTATAACAAATAAATTCTTAAATACTTTTTTGTTCGAACTAATATCTCACCTCTTTCAACAATACATCATTTTATTCCTAAAGAATCCAATAGTTGCACTATCTTGCCATGTAAAACGAATCTTATAAAAGTTGTCTTTGACCTCCATCTTTTTAAAAATAGACCCCATAGCCCAATGGAAGCGTAAGTGATATTCAACCATTTCATTTAAAAACAATATAAACAACTTGGTTATATTCTTTTCTAACTAGCCTAAAATCCTAAAAGTCCAAACAAATCTAAATCTTACAGAGAGATCCCTCTCTGAAACTGGTAGGGCTAGCTCCCAGTTCGAAGCGGTTGGTTAAGGTTACCTCTGATAGATTTCTTCTTACCTCACAACAACCTCTGGGAATTTACAGATTGATAACAACATCTACGTAAAGGTTGATGTTTTCCCCTTTTTTTAGTGTTAATTAATGTGTAAAATAAAAATGTAATATTTACAATTACTATTATTTACATTAACTAGTTATTTTTTATGTTTTAGATTGTTAGGTGAATTTATGTTACCCTTGTCAAATATTTTACCTTGCACTTATTGAGATTTACATGCCATTATGAAAGACATTGGAATGGAGTGTCAAAGTATAGATGCATGTCCTAATGATCATATTATATATTATAGACAACATGTGTTGAAAACAAAATGCCCGGTATGTGGTATCAATAGATATCAAACTGGTCAAGTAACAAAAATGGTGCCTCACAAGGTTCTCCAACATATTCTCGTAATTCCATGTTTTCTTCGACTGTTCAGGTGCCAAAGAATAGCATAGTTTATAGATTACCATGCACAAAAGAGAATCGAAGATGGTGTTCTTCGAATGCTTGTAGATGGTTATGCATTTAGGGAAATTGCTGAAAAATGGAAAGAATTTACAAATGAACCTCGTAATGTTAGGATTTCATTGGCAACTGGTGGTGTTAATCCATTTGGAGAGATTCGGTCTTTTTACTCAGTGTAGCCTATTTTTTTTATGAACAACAACATTCCTCCTTGGACGTCAATAAAGAGGGAGCACATAATGTTGACAATGATTGTTCCAGGTATTTGTTTACATTATTTTTTCGAATGTAATTTTTCATTTGTCTCTTTTTTTGCATAACATCTTTTATTTATTTATTTACATATATATACATACCATGGTAGTAATTTTATGTAATTTCAAACAATTAGGTAAGCACCAAGTTAAATATACGAATGTGTATATTGAGCCTCTTATAGACAAGCTACTAAATTTATGGGAGGGCATAACTATGTATGACATTTGTAAACCAATTGGACAAAAGAGATTTCAATGTTATTGAATAATTTTATGGACAATTCATGATGCCCCAGGAATAACACATTTTTGTGGTATGTAACATTCCATATTGCATGCTTGAATAGTATATAATTAATTGAAGATATCATGCATGTTGTTTAAATAATCCTTGCGTATATTAATAATTTACATTAATCCATCTGTTGTAGGTCTTCAAACAAAGGTTAAATTTTCATGTCCAGTTTGTGGTCCTAAGATGAAATCTCGTTGGTCAAAAAGTTTAGGAAAGGAGGTGTTTGAAGAGTATAGACACTTCCTCTCTAAGAACCATAAGTATCGTACTACTGAAAAATATTTTTTCAATGGGAAACAAGAGACTAGAATAAAACCATAAAGAATGACACCTCGCCTATGGAAGTTGTCATGTGACATAATTAATCCTCTAGGTATGCATTTTTTTTATGTGTCATAAATGGAATCATGTTTTGAAATTTATTTTAATTATTCAATTTATTTTACCGCATTTGATAAATAGTGTTCAAATTTTCTTTTATGCTTCAACAATGTCGTCGCCGTGAAGGTAGTAATAATGGGATTCCATGAGGAAAGAAATGTTATCCCACTCAATTCATGAGGTTTCCTTACTATGAGGAGCTAAAAATAGTTCATTTTTTGATACAATGCATATCAAGAAGAATGTGACATAAACATTATGGCGAATCATAGATAGCAGGAGGGATACAATAAAAATTGTCAAAATTTGTAATGACATTCATGAAGCCAATAATGCAATGCAAAGTGCGATCCACTAAAATAGCGATGGAGACAAAAGTAACCTTCCATGTTTATTAACAAAGCAACAAAGAAATTGTGTAAAAGAGGTCATTCAAATAATTAAATTTTCCACAGAAGAAGGATGATACAAATGTTGCGTTGGATGAGGTATGTAACTAGATATTTTAATTTGTATGAATCATTCTCTTTAAATAATTATTTATGTTGGTTAATTACATGTTTTTAAGTTTATTTGATTTTTTGATATCCTATGCTACATGTTGATAATTGTTGTTTTAATCAATTTTAAGAATTGAATACTTATGGGAGGGTTGTTTGATAAATGTTCCAATTGTTTTACAATTGATCAACAAATATTTACAAACCAAATTAACCTATAAACCAAACTAAACTAAACTAACCTATAAACTAACCTAAATTAATGACTGTAATACTCAGATATTTGATATAGACACGAACAATGATAAAAAAAAGGAACAAAAGAATATATATAAATATCAAAATGAAATGAGATGGTAATTGTGAATTAATGCACACACGCATGAATTGTTATAAAACACCAAAATTCATTAATGAAGATATTTTCATAATGGAGGTTAGGTCATGAAAAGGGGTCAAAGAATGCATGGTCGTGTGAGAACTGAAAAGGAAAAAGTGACCAAAGAGAAAACCAATTATATATAGTCACATGACCAATTTTGATTACTAGAATAAGTGTTGACTCTCGTCGACCCCACAAAGTGACCAGTTAATGGGGCGAATGTTGAAAGTTTTTCAAACTTTTCCTACAGTCATTAAAATTTGACATGGTTGCACTAGATGCATGCCTTGATGGTATGGGAGGGTTTAAAGGCTCAGATATTACTCATATTATACCCACATAAGAGAATGCTCTATAATAGGGTGGCAAATAAGTGGAATATGGTCAACAACTTAGATGAGAGAAAAAATCAAAGATAAGATCAAATAACTGAGGAATCTTGTGCAATTTTCCAAGTACTTGTCTATCGAGTTTTAGTGTGTTTTGACAAACTTGTGATGTAGTCCATAAATATTTATCGAGGTTAGGTCGTGAAAAGGGGTCAAAGAAGACATGGCACTGTGAGAACTGAAAATGAAAAGGTGACCAAAGAGAAGACCAATTAGATATAGGAACATAATCAATGTTGATTACTACAATAAGTGTTGATTACTAGAATACGTGTTGATTACTAGAATAAGTGTTGATTCTTTTCGACCCCGCAAAGTTGTTGGAATTACTTCACACACACCTAGGATTTATTTTTCCTAAGGTTTTTACTTGTTTATTAGTCATAATTAGTCATTATCTAGTCTCCTATATTTTAGGGGAGAATATTCCACCTGGAGAATATTCTCTTTCAGTTGACACTTTAGTTTGACTAGTTGAGTTGAGTTTAGATGTTGCATTGGTTTTTTCACCATGCAACATTGGGATCATCACCAATTCACTACTTTTTGTTCAGTCAGTTAACTGAAGACTAGTTGACTAGTTAACTCAGCTAGGTGGCAGTTCACTACCGTAACTGCCTAAGAGACTAGACTAGGTGGCAGTTTACTCTTGTAACTATTGGTGTGTGTCCAGATCAATCTAGACCACCACTATGGATCATTAGTTACTCATGTATCCTATATCTACTGTAAATTATTCACTGTTTGAGTGTGGAATACAGTTAATGAGAATTCTTCCATTCTTTCTCTCCTTCTTCTTTCTCCAATTCTCTCCACAAATGTGTGTATTATTGTTTAGCTAGATCTGTTCTATGCAGGTTCAACATATTTACATGGTATCAAAGCCAATGAACTGCTAATCAAAATCTACACCAAAATAGTTTGCAGGTACAAAAGATTGAAGACAACAAAAAGATGGATTATTCACCATAAATACTTCTCACGCCTCATAACTATTTGGAATGGAAGCCAAAAATTCTTCTTATTCTCAGATGCAGAGGCTTGTACCAAATAAATATGGCAATGGAATTAGAGCTTGATTTTGTCGATGAGAAAAATGATTTTCTCAATAGACAATATATGGCGATAGGATGTATCCTCTATTTTATTTTTCCATAAATTCTCCATCAAGTATATGATGACTCGCAAGAATTCACTCCAAATGAATTATGGAGAAGATTGGAGGTTTTATTTGGGAATAAGGAAGAATGCATGCAAAATTTTGACAAGATAAAGAATGTAGAAAATCCACTGGAAGATAAATCATCTCAGTTTGAAGAGCCTTCTACACAAGTATCTACAAAAACATTTATTCCATTAATTGAAGATGATGTCTAATCCATTTCAGATTTGTTTTTTGTAATTCATGTGGACGATATATGGCATGCATATCATGAGTCACATGCAGACACTTTTGCATTCACCATGCATGCATCTCAGGAGTCAAAAAGGGAGCCGCACACATCCGACGCCATTCTGATATTTGATGAGAAAAATTTGCAGAAACAAATTGGATATTTTAATTCCTCTCAGGAAAATATCCAATTTCAAAAAACAAATCGTCCAAAATGGAGTCTGGAAAGTGAAGTTATGATCATTTCAAAATCAACAAAATTTCAGTCATTTTCTGGAAATGGCCGCACGGTTTTCAAAATTTCATCCAAAATTTATTTGGATATTTTTCATTACAAGAAGATAAGTGGATATGTGTGGACATCTCAATGGTTCATATACTTCATCGGATCTGTGCAGACATCTACATCTTCAACAAAATCTTCAACGAGCCCAAACTTGCACAGTTGTGAGGTGTTCTTGGAGTGAAGGACATGGTTGCTTAGTAACTGGCTTTTGTTCCTTATCATTTTTTATTTTATGCATTGTAATTTGAGGGGGGGTTTTGTTCCCATGAGGTTTTCCCTCTTTCCTCATTTATTTCAGTGTATCTTTTGTAATTGGGTACCTAACATGGCCTCGTAGCCAAGACCCATTCTTTATTTTCACCATAGTGATGTTTAGGGGGGGTGTTGGAGTTACTTCACACACACCTAGGATTTATTTTTCCTAAGGTTTTTACTTGTTTATTAGTCATAATTAGTCATTATTTAGTCTCCTATATTTTAGGGGAGAATATTCCACCTGGAGAATATTCTCTTCCAGTTGACACTTCAGTTTGACTAGTTGAGTTGAGTTTAGATGTTGCATTGGTTTTGTCACCATGCAACATTGGGATCATCACCAACTCACTATTATTTGTTTAGTCGGTTAACTGAAGACTAGTTAACTAGTTAACGTAGTTAGGTGGCAGTTCACTCCCGTAACTGCCTGAGAGACTAGACTAGGTGGCAGTTTACTCTTGTAACTACTGGTGTGTGTCTAGATCAATCTAGAACACCACTATGGCTCATTATTTACTCATGTATCCTATATCTATTGTAAATTATTCACTCTTTGAGTGTGGAATACAGTTAATGAGAATTCTTCCATTCTTTCTCTCCTTCTTCTTCTTCTCCAATTCTCTCTGCAAATGTGTGTATTATTGTTTAGCTAGATCTATTCTGTGTAGGTTCAACACATTTACAAAAGTGACCAATTAATGGGGCCAACATTGAAATTTGCTCAAACATTTCATGTATTCATTGAAATTTGACATGGTTGTACTAGATGCATGCCTTGATGGTATGGGAGGGTTTCAAGACTCAAATATTACCCATATTATACCCACATAAGTGAATGGTTTATAACTAGGTGGCCAATAAATGGAATATGGTAAATAGCTTAGATGAGAGCAAAAATCAAAGATAATATCTAATAAATGATGAATCTTGTGTAATTTTTTGAGTACTTGTCTATTGAGTATTAATGTGTTTTGAAAAACTTGTGATATAGTCCATAAATATTTATCAAGATTAGGTCATGAAAATGGGTCAAAGAAGACATGGTCGTGTGAGAACTGAGAAGGAAAAGGTGACCAAAGAGAAGACCAATTAGATATAGGCACATGACCAGTGTTGATTACTAGAATAAGTGTTTATTCTTGTCGAGCCCACAAAATGACCAGTTAATGGGGCTATCGTTGAAATTTTTTCAAACATTTCCTATAGTCATTGAAATTTTACATGGTTGCACTATATTCATGCCTTGACAGTGTGGGAGGGTTTCAAGACTCAAAGATTACTCATATTATACCCACATAAGAGAATGGTCTGTAAATGGGTGGCTAATAAGTGGAATATGGTCAATATAAGATCATATACTTGATGAAGCTTGTGCAATTTTTCAAATACTTATCTATCGAGTATTAATGTGTTTTGAAAAACTTGTGATATAGTCCATAAATATTTATCGAGGTTAGGTCATGAAAATGGGTCAAAGAAGACATGGTCATGTGAGAAATAAGAAGGAATAGGTGACCAAAGAGAAGACCACTTAGATATAGGCACATGACCAATGTTGATTACTAGAATAAGTGTTGATTCTCATTGACCCTGCAAAGTGACCAGTTAATGGGGCCAATGTTGACATATTCTCAAACTTTTCCTGTAGTCATTGAAATTTGACATGGTTTCCGTAGATGCATGCCTTAACGGTACGAGAGGGTTTCAAGACTCAAATATTACTCATATTATACCCACATAAGTGAATGGTCTGTAACCATGTGGCCAATACGTGGAATATGGTCAATAGATTAGATGAGAGAAAAAATCAAAGATAAGATCAAATAACTGATGAGGCTTGTGCAATTTTTCAAGTACTTGTCTATCGATTATTAGTGTGTTTTGACAAACTTGTGATATAGTCCATAAATATTTATCGAGGTTAGGTCATGAAAATGGGTCAAAGAAGACATGGTTGTGTGAGAACTGAGAAGGAAAAGGTGACTAAAGAGAATACCAATTAGATATAGGCACATGACCAATGTTGATTACTAGAATAAGTGTTGATTCTCTTCGACCCCAGAAAGTGACCAGTTAATGGGGCTAATGTTAAAATTTCCATAATCATTTCCTGTAGTCATTGAAATTTGAGATGGTTTCACTAGATGCATACCTTGATGGTATGGGAGGGTTTCAAGACTCAAAGGTTACTCATATTATACCCACATAAGTGAATTGTCTGTAACTGGGTGGCCAATAAGTGGAATATGGTCAATAGCTTAGATGAGATAAAAAAAAAAAATATAATATCAAGTAGTCGATGAAGCTTGTGTAATTTTGTGAGTACTTGTCTATCGAGTATTAGTGTGTTTTGACAAATTTGTTATATAGTCCATAAATATTTATCGAGGTTAGGTCATGAAAAGGGACTGAGAAGGAAAAGGCCACGAAAGAGAAGACCAATCAAATATAGGCACTTGAACAGTGTTGATTAATGTGAAGGGAGACAAGGCCAACTTTTTGGGTGGAATCACCTGCTCATGTACTTGAAACTAACACTTATAAATCATGACATGTGAATGGGACCAATGTTGAAATTTTTTCAATTTGTGCTTGTATGGACTGAAATTTGAAATTGTTAGAATATATACATGCAATGAAAGTATGGGAGGGTGATGCAGGAGCATCGCTCCATGTTAGTAGCATGCTAGCCAGCCAACACATCCAACACACATTTAATGGAGAAAGGGAGGGGCACAACCCTCTCAATTTTGAAATTCGAAATTTCAATAAATGTTGTAAGGATTTTAATGCTAGACCACGACTCTGTTCAGGAAGTGGTGGAGGTTTCCTTTAATGGTTGCTTGCAGCAAGCCCAGGATGTAGTCAGGACTGGGCATCCATTTATGTAATGTAGCCGTAGGAGCCACTCTGTGATGGTGATAGCTCAGAGGCGGTGAAGGGGATAAGCTCAAGAGAGCCCTCTTTTGTAATTAGTCTCTAAGAAATTAAAGTAGAGAGATAGGAGGAGAGACCAGAGCAGAGAGGTCTCGAGAGAGAGAGAGAGAGCTGAGACTTGTTATATTCCAACCTTTGTAAACACCTTGTATAGGCATTTCTGAATTAATAGAAGATCATTTTTTCCTACCATGAATTATCTGTATGTGTTTGCATGTTTTTATGCATTTCATGTTTTAAATGCATAACTGGTGAAGTAATTCAGAAGTTTCAATTTCTTCTCGTCCTTGATTTTCTGAGTGCAATGAGTGCACATAGTCTGCAAGGTGTGCATTGACAGAGGTGAAGTAACCTCAGGAAATATCAAGAGGGATAGCATTGAACCTTCATCAGTAGAGGTGCAAGAAGTGCATAGGAAGGAAATCTGTTTTGAGTTCAGGGAAGATAGAACTACTGAAGGTTCTGTAGAGATCTGCCAAGATGGCATTGAGTGAGTGCATAGAGTGCACCAGAGAACTCTATTTTGAGTTTTGAGGAAAGGGAAGTGTCGAAGAGAAGACACTCACAGGGTTGCTAGATAATATGTAGGCTCTTCAAGGTGTGCATCGAGCAGAAGAACTCTAGGTGGGCATAGGGAGTTTTCTTTTCAAGAAAACTTCTCGAATTTGAGTTATTCGAGATCCTCAAATGCAAGGTGTGTGCAAGAGTAAATATCCAAGAGGGAAAAGCTCAAAAGGGACAGTGTTTCTATAACCTTGACAAGACCCAAAGGAACTGGGCTCACAAGGGAAAGAGTCGAAGTTCGATACCTTCGAGACTTAGAAAATCATCTAAGTCAAAAAAGACAATAAATCTCAGGAGGAAGATCACAGCTACCATTGGATCAGGAAAAGGACGAGATCTGGACCATCGGAGTCTATGTCCAGGCACATAGAAGAGCATGAAGGAGATTATATCTAGGCCTTCATATCTATCCCCAAGGATCGCTAGTCGTCGGATCTGGGAGAAGGTGCGAGGGGTTTAATCCATGGGAATCCGCACAGAAGGGTAGAACGGACGACAGAAAATTCGAGGGAGAAGTGTCGAGTTTCCGTGAGTCATCGTATCTAGAAAAGGTGCGCGATCTTTAAACCTCGTAACAATCGAAGGAAGAGGACTCGTCAAGTCGCAAAAGCATCAGGACTGTCCATTTTGGAGGATAGGTGGCAGAGATCTGTATCATTTTGCAAATTCTGGGTTCGTGAGTTTGGAGGGCAGACCAAATTCTTGGTTTTGTGAAGTCCCGAGTCATGAGGAGTAGGGAAGGAGATCCAGAAAATTGGATCCAATCCATGGGAGAACTGTCGGATCAGAACCTTCGCGTGGTATCATGTATCGGGGGTTCGGGGTTTGAAAGAATTTATTTTCGACTGTGAAGTCATGAAGTGGCAAGCGTTGAGGGCTCGTATGAACACATAGCACATCGGTTAGGTGGGGAACGCATGGTTGATAGGTGGCATAACAAAAAACACCCAGAGAAAGGTGGAAGCGGGTGACAGGTGGTGGACACACGTCGCCTGGGAAGGAGTCAGCCCATTGTTGACTTATCGCATATTGGGGGTTCACAAAGGAGGAGCACGAGGGCTCAACAATCCAACTCGTGAAGTCACGAGTTGCGAGTAGTGCTAGCACTTAGCCCTAGCTGGTGGTTATGTGTGGAAGGCGCTAACAAGGAGAAGCCATACCCGTATTGCATCTCAGGTATCGACATTTGGAGAAAGAGGAGTCAAGGGTCTTTGACTCACGAACTTGCGAGTTGCGAAAGGTTCTTATGCTAAGGCCAGGTTGTGGTCTCATGGAGATGTAAGGCTCATGCCTAACATTAAGTTGCGTAGGGAGGGTTTTCATGAAGGACATGTGGATTCGTTCAAAGGGTTCCAGGAGGAGCCTGAAGAGCCATTTTGGCTCAGAAGAAGATCGATCCAGAGACCTAGAGGCCACAGAACCCTGCTCAGGTAGGGGGTCTGCATCAAGTGGTATTAGAGACACTTTCTGTCTATAGACTGTGGGCAGAGGGAGGTAGAGTAGATAAAGAAAATACTCTGATACACACCAAGTGGTATCAAAGTAGATTTTTGTCTGTAGATCTTAGACAAAAGAGAAAGAGGAGACCGTTAGTTTGTTCACAGACAAAGGAGAGACGGTGGGAGAAATTCTGGTAACATCAAGTGGAATCAGAAGCAGAGATTCATTTGTATATAGTAGGTGAAAGAAGCAGGGTGTTAAAGCTCTGTGGTGATTGTTGCAAGGTGTGCAATAAATGATAGACAACCAGGTGAGCTGTAGGAGGACATGGAGATTCTCTCAGACGTAGAGTGATCCATATGCTTGCCAAGAGGGAAGGTGAAATATGGAAATGGCTACTGAAGGCCATGAGTGTGGTGGAAGAGAAGACCACCAACAGATGAGTAAAGCAGAGATTGAAAAAGAACTCACTAAGATAAGGGTGAGAATGGAACTACTGACATTAAAGATGCAGTAGGAGATGAAAGTACACTGGAGCTACGAATGGCCTTTGAACAAGAAATCCAAATGGCCTGTTCAAAAGTTGTTGGCCAGGAAACAACACCAAGAATTGAGGAAGTGGCTGAGGTATGCTGAAAACCTCAGTGACACAGAGTTGGTTTGCATCTGTGAGATAAAAGTTGGAGAAACCCTCAGTGATGAGGAAGAGAGATCAGTTTCAGGTCTCATAAACTTCCAAGAGGGAAGGGATGAATTTTTGAATTGCCAGGTGGGCAATGAAATGAGATCATTGGAGGATATCATAGACTGTCAGGAGGACATCCATGGAAATTCATATTGCTAGGAGGGAAATGGTATGATATTAACAGAGGATCTCATAAACTGCTAGGTGGGTAGAGGTGAACTTTCAAGTTACCAGGTGGGCAATGGAAAGAGATCAGCAGAAGGTATCGCGTACTACCAAGGGGGAATTGGTGAAAGTTCATATTTCCAAGTGGGCAATGAGATGGGATCACTGGACCTCATAGACTACCAAGTGGGAAGCAAACAATTCCCAAATTGCTAGGTGGGAAGAGGAAAAAAAGTGAGACTATCTGAAAGTCTTAGGGACTCAAGAGTGAGTTCAGGTCAACAAGGAGTATTGATAAGTGAAGATTCATGTGGTTTTGCAGACCATGTGAATGAATATGATGACAAGTTAAAAGCTTGCACCATCTAGAAGGAGGATCAAAAGAGCATTCTGATGATTGGGGGAATTCGGGTATTCCTACCAGATAGCCCAATTAAGGCAAGAGCATGTGTTGCAGCTGCAACAACAGAAGGAGGTAAGCCAATAACGAATGTCAAAGAAGAGGAAGAAGTGGAGAAGAAACTGATGTTTTCCTAAGAAGAAGAAGAAGAGAATTCAACCGAGTTGCTCAAAATTTTCAGCCAGGAAGCTGAAACAGAAATGACTGCATCAATGGAGTCTACAACAGAAGAGGAAGCAAACAACACAATTTTTTTTGATCTGTGTGAAGAATTGGAAGCCCTAGAGAGAAGGGTGATGGTGCAAATTTGGCACATCCAACAGGCTAAGTTGGAAGAAGGTAGTGGAGCATACCAGCCCTAGGAGAAGCTGGTAGAAGTTGGAAGTATGCCAGCAAGAGAAATGGCAGCAGTAGAACTGCCACAGGAAGAAGCTGAGCAGTAGTTCAATGAGGAGGTTGTAGAGATAGAGTCTGTAGCAGAGTGGCCACTTAGTGCCACAAAGAGAGATAAAGATAGCAGGGGAGATCGAGCAGATCTACCCATGGAGAAGACATAAATGTGACAGAGAAGACTGCATACAAAGAGCCAGCCACTGGAGCAGTTGGATGAGGTAATTGAAGAAATCAAAAGGTTGATGTTGAATTCAGCAGCAGAGACTGCTAGAAATGAGAAGCTAAGTAGAAGGGAACCTACAAGAGCAGCAGGGAAACAGGAACAACAACAACAAAGTAGAGGAGTAGATGGAAAAATCCAAAGGAAAGTTTGGGATCCAGGTGGATTTCACCACTGGATAAGAGGAGCTCATGATCAGGAGATCATGATTTTTCCAACTGAGGAGTATGATGCAGGATCATCTCTCCATGTCAGCAATGTACCAGCCAGCCAACACATCTAGCATGCATTTAATGGAGAAAGGGAGAGGCGCAACCCTCTCAATTTTGAAATTCAAAATTTCAATAAATGTTGTAAGTCTTTTAATGCCAGACCATGACTATGTTCAGGAAGTGGTTGAGGTTTCCTTTAATGGTTTCCTGCAGCAAGCCCAGGACGTAGTCATGACTGGGCATCCATTTATGTAATGTATCCATAGGATCCACTCTGTGATGGTGATAACTTAGAGGCGGTGAAGGGGATAAGCTCAAGAGAGCCCTCTTTTGTAATTAGTCTCTAAGAAATTAGAGTAGAGAGATAGGAGGAGAGACCAGAGCAGAGAGGTCGAGAGGTCGAGAGAGAGAGAGAGAGAGAGAGAGAGAGAGTTGAGACTTGTTACAGTCCAGCCTTTGCAAACACCTTGTATAGGCATTTCTGAATTAATAGAAGAGAAGTTTTTCCTGCCATGAATTGTCTGTATGTTTTTATGCATTTCATGTTTTAAATGCATAAATGGTGAAGTAATTCAGAAGTTTCATTTTCTTCTCATCTTTGAGTTTCCGAGTGCAAGGAGTGCACATAGTCCACAAGGTGTGCATTGATAGAGGTGAGGTAGCCTCAAGAAAGATCAAGAGGAATAGTGTTGAGCTTTCATCAGCAGAGGTGCAAGGAGTGCATAGGAAGGATCTTTGTTTCGAGTTTAGGGAAGACATAACTACTAAAGGTTTTGTAGAGCTCCACCAAGAGGGCATTGAGTGAGTGCATAGAGTGCACCATAGAACTCTATTTCAAGTTCTGAGGAAAGGGAAGTGTCGAAGATAAGACACTCACAGGGTTGTTGAATACTCTGTAGGCTCTGCAAGGTGTGCATTGAGTAGAAGAATGCTAGGTGGGCGTAGGGAGTTTTCTTTTCAAGAAAACTTCTCGAAACTGAGTTATTCGATATCCTCAAATGCAAGGTGTGCACAGGAGTAAATCTCTGAGAGGGAAAATCTTAGAAGGGACAACATTTCTATAATGCATACAAGACCCAAAAGAACTGGGATCGCAAGAGGAAGAGTCGAAGGTCAAGACCTTCGAGACTTAGAAAATCATCTAAGTCAGAAAATCCAAGAAAGCTCTGGAGGAAGATCACAACTACTATTGGATCGGACAGAGGATGAGATCTATACCATCAGAGTCTATGTCCAGGAACATAGAAGAGCGTGCAAGAGATTAGACATGGGCCGTCATATCTAGCACCAAGGACCGATAGCTGTCGGATCCGGGAGAAGGTGCGAGGGGTTTAATCCCTAGGAATCCGCACAGAAGGGTAGAACGGATGGCAACAACTTTGAGGGAGAAGTGTCGAGTTGTTGTGATTCATCGGATCTAGAAACGGTGCATGAGGTTTAAACCTCATAACAACAGAAGGAAGAGGAATCATCAAGTCCCGAAAGCATCAGGACCGTCCATTTTGGAGGACAGGTGGCAGAGATCTAGATCATTTCATGAATTCATGGTTCATGATTTTGGAGGGTAGACCAAATTCTTGGTTTCACGAAGTCCCAAGTTGTGAGGAGCAGGGAAGGAGATCCAAACTATTGGATCCAAGCCACGGGAGAACTGTTGGATCAGAACCTCCACGTGGTATCGCGTATCGGGGGTGTTAGCACTTGGTAAATTTCCTAGAGGTTGACAAAAGAAGAAATCTACGCAAGGTAACTTTATCCAACCAATTTTGAAGCTGGGATCTAGCCCTTCCAACTTCAGAGAGGGATCTCTCTATATGATTTAGCTATGTTTCCAATTTTAAATATTAGTCTAGGTAAAGAAATAGGTCGGTTTTGTTGTCAAAGTGTTTTTTCGAATTGGTTGAGACAGTCTACACATCCATTGGGCTATGGGGTCTGTGTTTTAATAAATTATGAAATACAAACCAGAAACGCAGAGGGAAAACTTTCACAGCGTGAGATAATATAGTCACTGGATCTTTTAGTAGCTTAAATGATGAACAACAGAAAAGATGAGAAAGATAATTTCAACAAAGAAGCAGTTAAGAATTTCTTTATTGAAAACACCAGAGGATAAAACACTAAAATCTTTCGAGTTAGAAACAAGGTATACGAGATAAATCCTACAATGTTCGTTACTCTTAAA
>SNQJ01S0024480.1:0-20372 GCA_010110895.2 Picea sitchensis | reverse complement strand
AGAAAAAGCATTCCGTGGTTTTCTCCCGATTTGGGTTTCCACGTAAAACACTGGTGTACTGTGTATGTGTATGATTGTTCATTTGTTCATTGCTTATTTACTCTGCAGTTATTGGATAATAATTCTTCATTGATATAGCACTTAGATTATATGGATAAAAGGGATTAAATTGCTCTATTATTGATTAACCCCCCCTCTCAGTAATCCAACAGTAAATGGCATAATTTTTCAACATAAGGTTGCTTGTCTCCATACCAAGGGCCAATTAGACGCTTTCCATGAGCCCCTCCAGTTCCTTACTCATAACATAGTTATAGTTCCCACCAAATTTGGCAAGTTTCTTTACATGCCAAAAAGGGCATGGTTTTGGAAATAACATTCTCCCATGAGGTGATCCAACAAAAATCCACACGAGTCTCAATGATAAGGTTCCACACTATGTGGATGCAAACTCAAATTTGCAAGCAATGGTAAAATCCCCTATTTCTAGTATTGGAGACTTGTTTTTCTTACCTCTTGCAAAATCATTATTTTCAAATGAACTTGGGTAGACCACTTCACTTAGCAAGAAAACTTGAACTTTCTTGTTTTGAGGAATTTTTCTTGGGAATCAACTCATTGTATTTAATTTACAATCACTCAACATTTTAATGTGTAGATTCAAATATACTTCATATTTTTCAAAAGGAAAATCATTAAATGCAAGCACTACATTCTCTTCATTAAACAATTTATGTGAATTTGTCCGATATTTTCTTTCTAGAATTGTAGAACTATAATTCAAACAACAAATGCTTGATGTAAGACATTCACCATACACATGTATGCTTGGTAAAGATGACAAAATTCATCAATTAAATTTATATTTATAATAAGTCCTCTTTTCACCTTCAAAAAAGTTTGTGATTTGCGTTTACAACACAATATTTTGTTTTTCTGTGTAACCTTTTGCTCATTAATTTCATCTTGTAAGAGCACATACCTATAACAAATTTCCTTAACCTGATTTTCCAATTCCACAGTTTCTTATTCCAATGATTTTTCTTTGTCATGAGTTATGTCATTGGAATCAATAAAATGAGTTAAGGTCAAAGGGCACTTCTTCAAATATTTCTCAAGGATTTTTGCTTCTTCACAAGCTTCATTTGAGTTGGTTATTCCCTTTTGCAAAATGAAAATAACAATGGTTTTTGGAAGGGCATGCACATTACACAAATTATTTTAGGTAGAGGCATGGTTATCATGAAGGAAATGAAACATTTGACAAAGTTGTGTGTTGAATTTTCATATGGATTCTATCTTCTACGTGTATTCCAACAAATTCCTACCACATTTCAACCACTTGATAAGTTTCGTCATAAGAATTTTCAAATATTTTTTTGAATTGAGACTAGTTTTCAATGGTGAAAATTGATAAGACATAATATTAGTCCAATAATTTTCCTTTAAAAGTGAATGGAAACAATTTGCAAACCACATTTTCATAAATAATATTGAGCAACGGCAATGTGCATTCATACTTCCTAATATGCTCAAATTCAATTGTGTTTCCTTCAATATTAAACGTCATTAACAATTCTACTACCTTTCTTGGGAGGTCATGGAAAGGCCCTTGAAAACCCAATATGGTATTGGCCTCCCATGCATGGATTTGTGTTAGAGCCATAAAAATAGAGTGAAAACATAATGCATCTCTACACAAGGTAGCTTCTCATCACCCCACAACTTTCCATCACCCTCCTTCTAGTGCCAAAACATCGACATGGAAAAATGTCCTTTCCTAAAAATTATAGGTTCACTTGGTAAAAGGGACCAATCAAACCTTTCTTTGTTGAAATGGAAAACCCTATAGATATATTCGGTTATGTCGATTATTTAATGTTTTACTATTTGTGTCCTAGTCCATTATTCTTTAATGTGAAACTAATCAAGATCTTGGTAATGAGTGAGATGATTTCTGAAGTATAAGATGATGATGATACATTTCTCGTCTAGGGGAATCTATTGAAAACACATGAAACCTTAAGACAAAGTTAGAACATTGTTTCTTAAAATTATGTTATTTTCAATTAAAATGGAGAAGTCTAACTCTTCACGAGATCTTTTGTTAAAATCAAAGATATTCGTAATCAATTGAAATTAACTGAAAGGACAATGGAAGAAGAACATATGGTGGTTATAACTTTGAAAAATTTTCCTCTTTCCTATGCAAAATTTATTAATACCTTTATCAATACTAGTACTAATAAAGATATAACATTTGAGTAGTTGAGCACTAATCTCTGTAGCAAAACATGTGGAAAAAATTGTTTTGAAATAGTACTCTAAATGAGACTTTTGAGGTTTCAATTGTAGAAATGGACCATCAATTGTGTTGGAATTTTGACATCATATTACAACTAGGGTAAGCCCTCTCCCATGAGTCCATTTCCAAAAAAATGTTTTATTCGATGATCTTCGATACTAGGGTTTTGCTTAGTAAGAGACAATGCAATTTTTTCACTAATGGTCAATTTTTGAAAGAACTAGAATGATTGATTGTGTATATTGTGCTCACCCAAACCTTGGTAAAATGTACTTGCAAGATCTTGAAAAACTGAATTCTACTGCTTGGTTTGGATTTTATGCCTTGAGGCCAAATTCTTAATGTTTCTGTGTCTGACTTCAAAAATAAAATTACAACTCACCATAAAACATTAATCAAGACTTGGATCAATGAATTTTCAATTGCATTGGAATTATAATACATTGTATTTGTAACGACCCTAATTGGATACATGCTTAAGATTATAAAGTAAAATTAATTAACATAATTTAATTATGGTTAACTGAGTAATAATTCGAACTACAGATCACATTTAATGACCTGTGAAGTAAAATTAAAAAAACTCAATGAAAAATGATATAAAAATGGTAGCGTATGCAGAGAGGGATAGCCATGGATCCCGATAAGATAAAACATTAACTCATGACGAAGGATGGAGGACGGAGGGTGGTTGAAGGAGTAACTGTGTGAGTCGGCAGGGAGGAAGGAGGGATGGAAAGAGGGGGATGTGCGCACCATTCTACGGGAGGGGACGGAATGGATGTTGGGGACTGTTGTATTGGCTGTGAGCCTGTGTTATTTTGTGGACTGTTGGCTTGCTGTGAGCAAGGAACATAGTGTTCTGGATTGTGAATTTTGATCAGGGGAGGCACTGAGTTGGTGGAGGTTTTGGGCACGGAGGGCCAGGATATCCGTAGATATCCTGGAGCTAGGTAGTTTTCCTAGTTGGCAGGGAGGACAGTAGTTTTGGGCAGTTATTTTCCTGTTTGTGGCAGGGTTGATCTGTGTAGCAGGGAGCAGAAAGGCAGCAGCAAGGCAAAGAGGCAACAAAAATTAGCATAAGATCCAGGTACTTGTTAAGTTATGTATTTATTTCATTCTTCCATGAATTTAGTATTTATTGATAAATCTAAGTTGTTGAAGTTGTTGTTATAAAAGTCAATATCATGCTATGAAGTTTTGTTTCAGTTTACATTCATAAAATGTTTAGGAAACTTAGTGATGTTTATAATTATATGGGCATTACAGTATTATAGATAGGGGAACCCCTCTCCCATGATTCCATTGCCTAGAAAATGTTTTATTCAACCATCTCTGAAACTGGATTTTCCTCAATAAGAGACAATGCAATTTTTTCACTAGGGGATTGGTTTTTAAAAATACTTGGTATGAGAATTAAATTTTTTTCATGAGAATTTGTTGAAGAAATTTTATGTTCTAAAAGGATTATTAGGATATCTATTGAATACCATATTCTCTTTCACATCCAGATAATTATGACAAATATATTGTCTTTCAATAAGCCAATGGTATCCCTATGGTGTATATCATCAAGGAATCAATAAGTGGAAACCTATGAATTTGAGTGCACTAAAGAGTGGTGAGTTAAGACAAATTCTATATTTTTCTTTTAGGAACAATGTATAATCTATCTCTTAATTCTTCTGACTCACACAAGTTAGTAAATAGTTTCCAATTAAGTATATTCTTGCTATGAGGCCTCTGAGCATAGAGAAAATATCAACTATTGTAAATAGGTCCTTATAATATATATTCTTAGAAATTAATATCTACTTTCGGATCTATTTATCATGTACAAACCTTATTTGGATAAAACACAATTAGTACTTATTCCACAATTTCATCCCTCCAATATTTGATGGACTACCAAAAATGCAAGATAAGCCCTTAACTCTACAAGTTAGTTTAATTATGTTTTCTAATTATCTATATTATGGTTTTTATTTTATCTACAATGCATAATCGCATGATGCCTAAACCACAAGCATACCTATCTGCAATTTTTTAGATCCAACAAATGTACTCAAAGAAAACATCGTATCTCTTGGTACTCTCTTCCAAAAATCATGGTGCATTAAAGACCAAAATGGGCCTAACATAGACCAAAAGAGTGAAAATGCACAAATTAGTCATCCCCTAGGTCACAATGATGCCAATTGCATCAAGTTTAGAGAAGTCTCGGTTCCCATCATATTATAAAATAATTAAGGAGAAAACTTAATGGCACTATCCAATAAATGAGGAAAATTTTATTACACTTTCTCAAGTGTGAAGTACTTTTACTTGTGTCAAGAATTGACTCACCTTTATGATTTTTAGGAGTTTATATCCATTTCATGAGTATGTCACATTGTCTCGTTAATTATTTGATCAAAAGAGGCCAATGCATTGAACTATAAATCAATGCTTATTGGAATCTCTAGTTATGTGGTTTTTAACTTAAGAATTAGAGGATTGAAAGGTTGTAGCAATACAATATTAAACACTAGATACATCCCAAGGTATGGTGGGAAATCTATATTGAAGGCATTGTCATGAAATTATTTAGTGATAGTGTATGGATTGTATCAATGTGGCCAAATATTATAAGATGCACTTTTGAATATCTCTTTTTTAAATTTAAATCAATCCTTTGTCCATATAAAAAACGTTGTTGGATGCAATGCTTGTCATGGAGTTCCTTATATTTCTCTGAGGTATTTCACATAATGCCATCAACATGGTCCTATAATTTTGTAAATGCTTGATGAAGTGCACCACTTTGTCAATGTATTTTTTTCATATCAAAATGTTAATACAACTAGATGAGTTGAATAGGTAATGTCCATAAATGCTACAAGTTAAAATTCAAAGTAAACTTCAAAAGGGATACTTTGTGTAAAGATGTGTTGAGATGTGTTGTAATGTCGTTGGATTAATGCCAACCAAATCATTTTCTATTAGTACTACATGGCCATGGCCTTACCATTTTTTACCCTATATGTAATCTTATATCATGTTTCATTATCATGTAAGTTTTCCTTCAAGTATTCCTTCATGTGTTCATCCTCTCAATTAGAATATTCAAGTTTAAAAGTTATTTTATTCTTGTAAATTCCCTTGATTTTGTGTTATATTTTTTTTAAAGTATTCACATTAACCCTATAATCTCGTTGGTCATTGTATTTCATGTAGTTACTTGGTGTACCCAATTCCATAATCAATTCAATTTTATGGTATGAGAATTGAAATTCAATGAATTGAGACTTCCTATGCACTACACTACAATGAATTGAGACTTCCTATGCACTACAATACAATGAATTGAGACTTCCTATCCTCTATTATATCTGATGGAACATCATCCACATTTTCCTTGGCTTCACTCATAATCACACCACCCCTTCATTAAGGGGAACTCAAACAATATTGATTTATATTGGCATCTTATTATTCTAAATCCATTTTGGGTTCTTAGAGTTTTATCCAAGGTGGCTTGTGGTATGATTTATTTTCTATGCAAATTGACTCATATGTTATTTTATTCCCTAATATTATTGGAGCTTTAATGGAAATCATTCATTGGATTTGAAGGTATCTACTTCCCATGTACTAACCAAACCCAACATTTGTATCATGCAATTTTAAAAATGGGGTTCCCAAGGCCACATTCAACATTAGTAATAGGATAATTTGTTCATAATTGTTAGTTAAGGTACCTAAATTTGTTTTTGAATTTAGTGGAAGCATGTTTGATTTTCTATTTGGAAAATGGAAAGTTGAATGTTCTATGATGTCATTTTCACTGCAGATGATGTTGCTTGTAGTTGCAACTATGATTCCATTTCTTTAAGAGGGCCTTAAGATGATTCCTTTGAATTTGTTTATCATAAAACTCCATTAATCCTTGGTATATTAATGTTGATGTAAATGTTTTGTTAATTCCTACATCATCGTCATCATCATCTTAATCATAATCATGATAATCATTCATCTTATATAAAAAAGTACTTCAATTCATAGAACATGTTCCATGAAAGCCGCTCCTGTAAAATAAGAGAGTGCCCCAAACAAGCACCTCAAATTGCCTAATAAATCCAAACCAGTGACCAATTAGGACCAAGGGGAAGAGGAGAGGAAAAAAAAGAGGAACCCTAGATAAGAACTAAACATCATCATCAATGTAATCAACATAGTCATCATCATAATCAACATAGTCATCATCCTCCTCCTCATCATAGTCATCATCATCAATGTCATTTTCATTATTTCCGTCGTCATCATCATCATCATCATTGTCATATTCGTCATTGTCATCATCATCATCCTCGTCATTTTCATTATCAGCATCATCATCATCATCATTGTCATCATTTCCATTGTCATCGTCATTGTTTTTGTACTATAACTATAACCCCTTACCATTTTAACATTATCACCCTTACTATATAACCCCTTACCCTTTTAACATTATCACCCTTAACCTCCCTTACCTTATAACTATAAACAATGTCACCTGCCACTTATGTATATTAATTATATAATATATAATAATATATTAATTATGTGTTATATATTATATATAACACAACATATAATAACAAATATAATAAATATAGCAAATGTAATAAATATAATAATAATATTATATTTAACAAAAAATATTAATACGAAATAACCAAAACAAAAACAAATCATGCATGAAGACAACCCTGCGACCCCATGACAAACCTAAAACCCCACCCGAGATAACAAGGGGAAAACCATGCAACCCCTGCGAACTGTGAATGCATTCGATAGTCCATCGATCCCGCCCAACTGTGAATGCAATCCCTACGAACTGTGAAAGCAATTTGATAGTCCATAGATCCCTCCCAACTGTGAATGCAACCCCTACAAAATGGAGCACGATAAACCGTGAAAACAATCAATCAATCTTGCCCGAGACAAGAAGGGGACAACGCGAGCTGACTAGTGAGGTTGTAGCCCACAACAAGGAGGCCCTAGCCACCAACAATGCCACCAAAATAGGTGAGCACCTCTACATTTTACTTTTTCTATGGTTATTTTTTATTTAAAAATGGTTTATTTATGCCTAGGATTGAACCTACAACTTCATGACTTTCTTCCCATGAGCCCTCATCATCCTGCAACCCAGCCAGGCTTTTATTTTGGGATGGAAATCGAGATTTTCCAGTTAAATTGGCATCTCATCAATATGATGGCCGAATATAGTTTGAGGATAAAAATTTGGCATTAAGAGAAGGTCCTACAACATTTACAAAGAAGGTGTGAAGAGCTTACACCTTATCTCAAATAGGTAGAGCGAGATTCACTGCAAAATTTGAATTTTTCCTTGTTTAGAGGGAAATTATTTACATGAAACTTTAAAAAGGTGAAGCTCAAATGAGTTGGATTAAGGTTCAAGTATCCTCTTCTCCTCCATCCCATTCACTCATGGAAATCCATAGGTGTAGATGAGGAGGAAGAAAAGAATATATAGAGGAAGATAGAGTAGGAAGAAGGGAATTGTTAGCGTCAGAAGTCACCCCTGGATTGCAGCAGGAGCAGAGCCCGACGCCCATCAGTTTGTGTCATGATTTTGTTCAATGGGGTGATCAAATGGAGGTTAACTCAAACGATGTGGTCTTAACTCCGAAACTAGGCCAGGCATGCATGGGCAAGTGAGGTCTTAGGTAACTTCAGACAGTGAGTTGTAGTAAGGGTGAGTAGGGGGAAGACTTGTATCAGAGAGATGCAAAGGTCTGTTGTAAACATCAGGTTCCTAACAAACTATGGAAGAATATATCTAAATGAAATATCTTCTTACGTTCAAATGCAGAAAACCAGAGAAAACGATAATGCCACAATAAATCCTTTATCACAACATAATTGCCATAATTCGTGCGAATCAGTCGATCACGAACTCTCTTAGTATAATATGAAAACTTAGACGGGAAAAGAAGCACTGTCTGAGATTTAAACAAGAAATCTTACATAAAGATGCATAACCAAAGCTAGGATATCTGTTAAAACTTTTACAATCGGGAGCTTTGCTCTACCATTGATCCTTTACCAAATACACAGACTGAGTCTATATACTCAGGAAAATTCACCCAACAGAGGCATGTTTAGCCATCCAAGGCATGATGTCTCTTCAGCCGAATTCGGATGGATAATCCCTATCAGACGCCACCTTAACTGTGCATGGCTCCTGTAAGGGGAGTAGCTGAGCCATTAAGCGTCGAGCTAGCGTGTGCAGACCTCCTCCGGCTAGTCGAAAACTCAGCATGGCTTCTCTAGAAAAATGAGTAAACAGGACCCTCTTGAGCAAAATGCTTCCCAGACCCTCCATTCCTCTCATTAATGAATGAGGAGAGGTTTCGACCACCCTTTCTCGCCTATCATTTACTCCAAGCGAGAACCAGGACCGAGGTCGGATCAAATGGCACTTGGAGATCGCGGTGATTTCTACTGTGAACATACACGATGCCTTCGGCCCTTCTCGAGCAGCTCTTTTCTTTCCCAAGTGACCACAGGCTGTGACCATGTGCTTATTCCCAAGGCTCCCTTGGCGTTCGCGAATGGGAAGGAGATAATCCTTGCTTCTTGAAATCGTGATGAGCGAAATGCCGAGACGGCTTAATATGGCGCCACGCGCCCCTCCAAATCTGACGATCCTAAATACACCCGACGCCGCTATGGGCCCCAGGCCCTGGAGGCCCTCGTCACTTCATGCATCGGGGATATGAGGGAGCTGCTTCTTGCACTTTGAAATCGTGATGAGCGAAAAGGAGGGGAGCCTAATCGCGCACTAGGTGTCCCCTTTGGATGGACAACTGAGACTGCTCCTCTGATATTGTGGGCCCTCCCTTAGGCGCTTTCGGCGCTTCAGGGTTCGGGTTAAACAATGACATAAATCCTTCACCCTTTGGACTCGCGACTGCCAAAAAGACGACACGACTGGATCTCACGCCACGCGTCCTTTGGATGGACAACTGTTGTTCTTCTTTGCATTCAATATGGGCGCGATCTATTTCGTTAACCTCGACGTAAATTCTCTTTTTGCGATTTCCCGCCAACCGTCGATCTACTCCTATGGATGAATCTAGACCGTTGTCAATATAATTTTTCCCGCTCGCTTGATTTTAGGTCCGAAAAGGACTTCCTCTGTGCACTGCTCTTGGGTGCTCCTCGTGCAACCTGCAAACTTGGATATTCCGATGTCGAATATAAGTAATGTTGATAACATTAGGCTCCATGGGGGATAGAGTCATCCCTGTGATGCTCTAAGGACTCATTTTGCAGTTCCAGTGCCTTTTTGTTGGGCTATGGAGTCGCTTACTAAGCCGAATTAATAAAAGTAAAAACAAAGACAGAAAGGACAATATTTACAAAACATAGGAGCCACAGAAGGCTCAGACAAAACATTTTTTAAGAAAATGCCCATTTACTGGGCTGCTGAAAACTTCGTCACCTTCCAAATCCTACAGCCGATATGTGTTATTTGAGGAAACCTTAGATATTTTGAAAGGCCCGATCCACAGGGCTTCAAATTTGCTGTGCTTTCCCTTGTCTTGCTTAGGAGCATCCCATTTCAGCACCAGGTCTCCTATCCGAAATTCTTCCTTCTTGGCCTTCTTATCGAAAACCTGCTTGACCCTCTGCTGATGATCCTGAATTTTGTCCATTACCTGCTCTCTGGCCTGCTGAACTTCTACTAGTTGATGAATCCTTCTGATCATGTCATTGGGCTCTTCTTGATAATCCTGGAATAATTTCACTACAGGAATGGCCAACTGAGAAGGGAAGACAACTTCTTCTCCGTAGACTATTTGGAAAGGGGAGATGCCTATAGATCTCTTTGTGGTCACCCGATCAGCCCATAGAGCGAATTTCAGCTTCGAGTTCCAAGCCCTTTTGTTGTCCTCCAATAATCATTTAATGATCCTTATTAGGATTTTGTTGGAGGATTCTACTAAACCGTTGCCTTGTGGATAATATGGGGTGGAGTGAATCAGTTTGACCTCGAACTGCTCACAAAAATTAGCTAATGGTTCAGACCCGAAAGCGACTGCGTTATCAGTGACAATCTTACTTGGGCGACTGAACCTTGTGATGAGGTCCTCCAGGAACCCAATGATTACCTTGTGGGAAGCACTCCTAGTGGGGATGGCTTCGATCCACTTAGTAAAGAAATCCATGGCATCAGGATCCATCTGTATTGCCCACTGGAAGTAGGGTGGATTTCTCCAATAAAATCTAGGTCCCATTGCTGGAAAGGTCCCGAAAAAACTACAGGTTGTAAAGGCAGAGACTTGAGCTGCTGTTTTCTTGAAAATATTTGGCATGTGACATAGGCTCTAACTCCTCTATGGACATCAGCGAACAAGGTGGGCCAGTAGTACCCAGCTCTGAGAATTTTGTGGGTTGTGGTCTTCCAGGAATGGTGTCCCCCACATAGGACACTGTGAAATTCGAACATGATTTTGTCGGCCTCTCGTGGGTCCATGCATTTTAAAATCACCCCAAGGAGGTCTTTCCAGTATAAAACTTGATCGATAAGGAAGTACCTGACTGCCTTGAGCTTCAAAGCTCTTGCTTTGTTTCTTTGCAGGTCGTCTGGGGGCCACAACTCCTGTATAAAATATATGACATCCTTATACCAAGGACATCGAGCCAACAGGGGTTCTGTTTGAGGGTCTTCGTCGGACAGCCGATATTGCTGATTTTTTGGACGTACAATGATGAAATATATCCCCAAAGATTTACGATTAGATTCAGCCAACAGCTTGGCTAATCCTTGACCTTTGATCAATCTGGTAGGCCTTATTTCCAAGTCAAATTCCAGGATTTTGGCTATCCATTTACTCCTCTTCCCATCAATGTCGGGCTGCACAAGGATATCCTTCACAGAGGATGAAGGAATGTATGCAGTCACTTTTGAGTGAAAGACATAGACCCTGAAATCTTTGAGGGATTTTACTAAGGAATAGGCCTGCTTCTCCATGATTTCATACCTAATCTCTGCGTCTCTTAATGCCTTGCTGAAGAAAGTGATAGGTTTCTCTCTCCCTTCCTCATTTTTCTGCAGCAAGACCGCTGCTACTATATCAAAAGAAGCGAAAGAGAAGATTAGGAAATCTTTGGAATAGTCGGGACTGATCAACACAGGTGCCTTAGTCAAAGATCTTTTTATTTGGACAAAATATTCCCTGGGTTCAGTAGTCCATTTCACTTCATTTCCCTCCTTGAGCATGTTTTTGATGTGCTTCACCAGCTCAGCGAAATTTGAGATGAATCTCCTCAGAAAATTAATCTTTCCCAGAAAATCCTGAACTTACTTCTTAGACCTGGGAAGCGACAGCGCCCAAATTGCCTCCACTCTGCTAGGATCAATCCTCACTCCTTCTATTGATACTATGTGGCCTAATAGCTTCCCCTCCTCCATAGAAAACAAAGATTTCTTGGGATTTAGAGAAAGGCCAAACCTTCGACACTTCAAAAAGACTTTTCTAAGGTGACAACAGTGATCTTTGTTAGACCTCGAGAAGACTGTGATGTCGTCCAGATAGATCACCACAAACTGGTCTTTCTCCCCAATAAAGGCTATGTCCATGGCTCACTGAAATGTGGCTCCTGCATTCATCAACCCAAAAGGAATTTTTGCATACATGAATGTGCCCCAAGGAGTGGTGAAGGTCGTTTTTTCTCTGTCCTCAGGCATGACCAATATCTGATTATAACCAGAAAATCCATCGATCATGGAAATCCTAGATGCACCGGTTACCCTCTGCAATATGTGCTCCATGTTGGGTAGGGGATAATTGTCTTTCTTTGATCTCCTATTTAGGTTCCTAAAATCGACACAAAGCCTGATTTCTCCACTCTTCTTTCTTACCGGAACCAAATTGGCCACCCATTCAGAATATCTCAAGGGGATGATGATCTAGGCTTCTAACAACTTCTTCACTTCTTTTTCCATGACAGGCAACAACATGGGATTTATCTGTCTTAGCTTCTGCCTGAATGGTTTAGCCCCTTCCTTTAGTGGGATCTTGTGTTCAATGACGGATGTGTCATACGTCTTGAGGTCTTCGTAGGTCCATGCAAACACATCGGCAAATTCTTTCAGCAACTCAGTATATTCGGCCCTCTGCTCTGTGTTCAAATTCCTTGATAGCTTGACGAACTTAGGCTCTTCATGTGTGCCAATGTTTCACTCAGCTGTGTCGACATCTTCCTCTGCAACCTTACCCTTTACTTCCACATCATTCCCATTGAATAATCTTTCTAAAGGAACTAGTCCCCTCGGAATGTGATTGCTAGGTAGCTGAATGATCTAGTGGTTAGCAATTTTATTTAAAAACACCTCAGGGTGAGGGTCATCTTCCGGGTCAGGATCTTGATCAATGTGCAATGCAGAAAATTCATCAACAGATTGGAGAAATCTTTCGATTTCCAGATCATCCTTGAATACCTTCCAATGCTTGACATTGTCCGGTACATAGGGTCTATATTTTATCTCAACATCGGATTTGACCATAGGCGGCAGAGGAACCTTGAACTGGCTAGCTTAAAGAGCTAAAGAATCGGCCACAACATTATCCTCCCTTGGAATAAAAGAGATGTTGAAGGCTGAGAAGAAATTGTCAATTAGGTCCCATACCTCATTTCTGTAATTTCTAAGTTGGGGATTATTAGCACGGTAGGCATTTCTGACTTGCTGGATGATCAACTCAGCATATCGAAATATTGCTATCTCTTTAATTCCCATTTATTTTGTAGCCCTCATACCCAGAACAAGGGCTTCATACTCTGTCACATTGTTGGTGGTTTCAAATTCCAGCTTGTATGACAGGGATATGGTTTCCTGAGAAGGGGACACAAAAGACACCCCAGCACCAGCGCCTTCCCTGGAATAGGCTCCATCAAAAAAAAATTCCAAACGGGGGTGATGGAGGGAGGAAATTCACGAGGAATGGTGGGCTACTTTCTGAGTTCTAGAGGAGGCTCAGGAGCATGAGTGAGTTGCAGCAAACTGGAACCTAGATCAGTATCCAAGGAAAAAATGGGATGGTTGGTAGGATTGGCTTCATCACTGATTATATAGGTCAACTGAACTTCCCTATATAGTCTCCTATGTTCTCCTCCAAACATTGGGATAGTAGCATATGTGAGGTCCATCTGCAAAGTTCCCCCAAGTCTCTTTATCCAAGATATTGATAACAACATACCGAAATTGGGGGGGACATCAGCCACTACAATATCCATGACCACGCTGTTCATGGGCAACTGAAACAAGGTCAGGACCAGGTCTTTGATAACCCCGAGACATTGAACTTTCCTGGAGTTAAAGGAATAGAGGTCATGATAGGATCGGGTGACTTCTAGTCCTAGTTCTTCCATGACTGTTTTGGGCATGAGGTTGTGAGAATCCCCTGAATCCATCAAGTATTTATGTAGCACCTTGTCATGTATGTTCAAGGAAGTGTAGAAGGGAGGGGATGAGTCATTCCTGTCTTCTACCATAGGACCTAGAATAACTACAGGCTTCTCATATTGCAAATTGATGGAGTCTGTGGGAAGGCATGAGATATCAGACTGTAAAATCTCAGAGAAGCACTTCTTGAACCCTTCATGCTTAATCAACTCGGTTAGGGGCACAAGGATTCTGATCTTTTGAATTTCATGCTGAAAATTAAAAGAATATGTAAGCTTCAAAATTTCTCTTATTCCGGGAACATGACTCTGAACTATGGGAGAGAGGGGTCAGGGCTTCTTACCTCTGTGACCATTTTCTACTTCATTGGCAGGCCTCTTTGTTCTAGTGGACTTCTCAGGAACATCAAGTGTTACTGCCTTATTCTGAGACCTCAGGTCATACCTGCCTTGGCGGCCACTAGTCATGTCCATGAGAGAATCCTCGTATGCTTATTGAGTCAGATGAGGAAAAGGAGGAGTTTATCCGAAGCAATGGATTTCAGGATCAAGCTCACTTGTTTCCCCTTCTTCCCCCTCGACCACAAAATCGTTTTGAAAAGGGGCCTGAATCTTCTGGTCTTCTCTGTCTCTTCCCTTCTCCCTTTGCACAGTCGGGGAAGCGATATTGTTAGGCCTCCTGAAGCCTCCTCCCTTTTCGACGTATTGGGGGACCTTGTATGTTTTCCAACCCTCCACCTTCATTCTCTCCATCTCTGCAGACATAGACTTCACTATCCTAGTCATTTCATCCACTTGAGGGTGGGGGACCGATGGGCCTGAAGTTAAGGCTTCCGACCTTCCCTTTCTTCTGTTTGCGTCAGCCTTGTTTCTCAATCTATCAGCTGCTAATACATTGGATTCCACTTCTATGGACACATATTGCATTTGAGCTAAGGAGGTGTCCCTTCTTTCTCTCAGTAACAGACAAAAATTGGGGTCAAACGCACTAGCATAAGAAATCTTGGTTGAAGCTTCTGAAGGCTTTATCTCAACAGGGATTTTATTATAAATCTTATTGAAAATTTTGGAGAAGTCGGAGACAGACTCTCCTTCCATATTCTTCAAAGACCCGAACTCTGTCATGTAATACATGAAATCCTTCCTATCTCCCCACTGCCTCAGGAAAACACTATCCATGGATTCGATCCCAGCAATAGATCTAGGGGCCAATCCTCTAAACCATTTCCTCACCTCGCCATCCAGGCTCTGGACGAAGACTCTCATCCAGATATCTTCATTTTCAATGTTGAGGTTGTCTGCATAACTATAGAAAGCAGCCAGATGCTCTTCCGTGGTTATGTCCCCTTCCCCGGTGAACTTGGGCATGTACTTCAAGTAGTCTCCAGTAGGGAGAGGATTCATAGGATGGGGTAGGATTAAGGGAGCATATCTAGCAGTGATTATGGCGTCCATTCTATTCAGAGGGGGATTAGAACCAGCCATAGGAATATTAGGTGGAGGAGAACTTGGAGGAGAAGGAGTTCGCGAAGGGGCTACTGGGAATGAGTCTCGAAGTGGAGTGGGAAACAAGAGGGGATTTAAGGAGAAAGATAACGAGCTCAAGTTAGCAGGTGCTTCTCTTTGTGCAAGACTGGGGAAATCTTCTGTAGTCCTAGGTCTATTCCAAGGTACAGATTCAGAGGAGAGGGGAGTGACAAGGATTTCTCCCTCCAATCCCAGACCAGGAGGGGAAAACTCAGCAGGAACACTCCCAAAATTCAGGAAACGGGAAACCTCTGAAAGAGGTCTATTAAGAAACTGAGGAGGAGAAAATGGAGTTCTTACAGAAGGAGATGACGGATTACCTTTTTCGGCGGTGGAAGCTTCTTCTTCGGAAGCCTTTCCTTTTCTGAGAACCACCTCTGGATCATTTTCGGGTGTAGCTAGAGGTAGCTGTGGATGAGACCGCGTGTGTCTACCTCTAAAAGCCACAATTAACACGGCAGGTTCGCCATAGTGGAGTCATCACAATGGAGTCACCAGGTGCACAGTAGCAATCTTCAAAGGCTATGATACCTGATGCACCTTCAGAATCAGAGGCTCAATGTCATTCAATCCCGGGGAAAATTTTCCACTTCTTCCCCGGCAATGGCGCCAGAAATGTTAGCGTCAGAAGTCACCCCTAGATTACAGCAGGAGCAGATCCCGACGCCCATTAGTTTTTGTCATGATTTTTTTCAATGGGGTGATCAAATGGAGGTTAACTCAAACGATGTGGTCTTAGCTCCGAAACTAGGCCAGGCATGCATGGGCAAGTGAGGTCTTAGGTAACGTCAGACAGTGAGTTGTAGTAAGGGTGAGTAGGGGGAAGACTTGTATCTGAGAGATGAAAAGGTCTGTTATAAACATCAGGTTCCTAAAAGAATGTGGAAGAAGACATCTAAACGCAAGATCTTCTTATGTTCAAACGCAGAAAACCAGAGAAAATGATAATGCCACAATAAATCCTTTATCACAGCATAATTGCCATAATTCGTTCGAATCAGTCGATCACGAACTCTCTTAGTATAAGATGAAAACTTAGATGGGAAAAGAAGGACTGTCTGAGATTTAAACAAGAAATCTTACATAGAGATGCATAACTAGAGCTAGGATATCTGTTAAAACTTTTACAATCGGGATCTTTGCTCTACCATCGATCCTTTACCAAATACACAGACTGAGTCTATATTCTCAGGAAAATTTACCCAATAGAGGCATGTTTAGCCATCCAAGGCATGATGTCTCTTCAGCCAAATTCGGACGGATAATCCCTGTCAGACGCCACCTTAACTGCGCATGGCTCCTGTAAGGGGAGTAGCTGAGCCATTAAGCATCGAGCTAGCATGTGTAGACCTCCTCAGGCTAGTCGATAACTCAGCATGGCTTCTCTGAAAAAATGGGTACACAGGACCCTCTCGAGCAGTCCGCTTGCCAGACCCTCCATTCCTCGCATTAATGAATGAGGAGAGGTTTCAACCACCCTTTCTCGCCTATCATTTACTCCAAGCAAGAACCAGGACCGAGGTCAGATCAAATGGAACTTGGAGATCGTGGTGATTTCTACTATGAACATAGATGACGCCTTCGACCCTTCTCGAGAAGCTCTTTTCTTTCCCAAGTGACCACGGGTTGTGACCATGTGCTTATTCCCAAGGCGCCCTCGATGTTCGCGAATGGGAAGGAGATAATCCTTGCTTCTTGGAATCGCGATGAGCGAAATGACAAGACGGCTTAATCTGGTGCCATGCGCCCCTCCAAATCTGACGGTCCTAAATACACCCGATGTCGTTGTGGGCCCCAGGCCCTGGAGGCCCTCTTCACTTCGCACATCGGGGATATGAGGGAGCTGATTCTTACGCTTTGAAATTGTGATGAGAGAAAAGACCGGGAGCCTAATCGCGCACCAGGTGTCCCCTTTGGATGGATGACTGAGACTGCTCCTCTGATATTGTGGGCCCTCCCTTAGTCTCTTTCGGTGCTTCGGGGTTCAGGGTGTACAATGACATAAATCCTTCGCCCTTTGGACTCGCGGCTGCCGAAAAGCCGACACGACTGGATCTCATGCCATGCGTCCTTTGGATGGACAGCTGTTGTTCTTCTCTGCATTCAATATGGGCGCGATCTATTTCATTAACCTCAGCGCAACTTCTCTTTTCGCGATTTCCCGCCAACCGTCGATCTGCTTCTATGGATGAATCTGGACCGTTGTCAATATAATTTTGCCCGCTCACTTGATTTTAGGTCCGAAAAGGAATTCCTCTATGCGCTGCACTTGGACGCTCCTCATGCAACCTGCAAACTTGGATATCCCGATGCCGAAGACAAGTAATGTTGCTAATAGGAACCATAGCAAAGACTCCATCACTTAGATAGTGGCTTATGAATTTATAAATTCATGCAGAGATAAACATTTGTTGAGGAGGATTGAGTAGGTTAGATATTAGTTTTGGGGAAATTGTCTTTGTTTTAGATAGGGTTGTGCAAAACATCCAATTGGGGGGTAGTGACGAGCCTTCAATTTGTCGCTTTCCATGGCCCACATTTTGTACAAATTTGATACATTTTTCCTCATAAGCCAAGACCTTCCTGGAAAATATTATCACTTTTGATGATCGATGTAGAAACTATGACTCATTCTTATATAATAAAATGTAATATTACTTAATCTAAATATGATTGTGATATATGCTTGATATTAAGTGTTTTTATGGTTTTGTGTGATTTGAATCTTTAATTTAATATGGTTCACAAGCAGGAAATAGTGCAACTATGGTGAAAGGCATTGACCCACATGACAAGTTTATCTCCTTCATTCATTGGCATAGACCACTTTTTTTAATGGTTGACAAATTTAAGGAATATTGCCCCTTCACAACCTTCAAAGCTTCTAGCACTTAGAGGTAGTGATAAACACCCTAAGTGATTCGATATATTGCTAATCTTGAGGATTTGAATTGCCAAAGGAGGGAAATAGTTCCTTGAACAACATGCAAGAAATTAGGTAATTAAGGAACAACTCCCACCAATCAAGTGATTGATTACATGGGATATATAGGAATCTTTTCAAGTATAAATATAATCATAGTTTATAGAGCACATATTTAGTATTGTGGTTTCATCTTCCTTCTTGTTGTTCAAGCTAGTTTGAATTGTAGCCAAGAAGCAAATTTATGCCCAAAATATGTGAATATATATATCATTTTTTTAATGCAAAATGTCTATGTAGCATACAAAACCAATTCATATAGAATAAAAAATATTCTTACAAAAAGAATGTAATCAAGAAGTCATACACAAATCACCATATGATCTTCATTCATTCCTTATCATTCACAACCCCCAAATTACAACTCCTAGTCCTCAAATGATCTCACTAGACATGGCATGGGTCCCTCTACTAATACTAATATTTTATGTGTCGCTATCATGGAATGGTGTTACAACTCATCACATGGGAATGGCACCAACCATTATTTTTTGGCTCAAAATTTGGAGCATGGAACTCCTTATCATCATATTAGGAAATTGTATTTTTTTTAGATAGGGGTGTGCAAAACCTCCAGTTGGGGGGTAGTGATGGGCCTTCAATTTGTCGGTTTTTGTAGTATACCTAGGGAGGTACCCAATAGGAATGTGGATATGTATTATTAGTGGAATTCATTCAATAAATGAGAATGTGGTTATGTATTCTTAGTGGATGTCATTCAATGTAAAGTGGACTAGGTTCATTATATTAAATAACGGCCACTATGTTAGTTAGATATCATAAATGTGAGAAGACTCTCTAGAAGATTCCTAGGAGATAGAGAGAGCGATATAAAGAAGTGTAAGAAATGTAATGAAGAATAACGAAGAATATTGTGAATGTATCAAGCATTGCTTCAAGAGTGTTATCCTTCCTTAAGGATTAATATATGGTGTTACCCTACCAAAAGGGTTTTCCTTATTTCTTGTGTTCAGTATTTGGTGAATTGTTTGGATTATTCTTGTTGAAATTCTTGGTTTTTTTTGTTGGACACACCTACCACACTTAGAGGGGGGGTGAATGAGTGTGGGGCTCTTTTTCCCAAAACTTCCCTCTTGCACAAAACTCATCAATTAGCATTCAACATTTATTCATTTACCCATTGCTATCATTTATAACCAGTTAGATGTAGGCACATATCAGCAACATATATCAACAAGTCATCATCAACAAGTCATCATCAAAATGGACACAAAGAACACAAGATGTATGTACAATTTTCTTTTTATTACGGACTACAATCATTGGGTTTATCAGCAACAACTAAATAGCGTACAACTCTACAAGAGCACCAGCTCTATATGCAAGACTTAGCTTACATTCTCAGCACCAACTAAGATGAGGCAACAATCCTCAACAGATATCAATCTGTCAACAGGTACACGACCTATCAGTATTGCAGCCTGCTTTTGCATGCGCCCTGGCTCACTACAACCCGCATGTGAACGCGGCTAGTGTATAATGTCACAAGCGTCTTCTTCTAAGCAACTAGGGTTTTTCTTTTATTCATATGCTTAGAACCCTTCTGTCTTCTACTGTCTAAACTGACCCACAACCAGTCACAACTTTACATGCTTGGCACCAACTCAAACAAAAATCTCCATGATTTTATTCATTCCACGCTCCCTGTACACAGTCAACCTACGTGTACACTCACCCTATACATAGCCAGCCTACGTGTACATTCACCCTATACACAAACAACCCGCGTGGGCATCAGAAAATAGGGTTTGTTGTGACTCCGATACTTTCGCCGTCAATATATCCAACATTGCCGAAACTTTGATGCGTCCATGATATCCTCCTCTTGCTCTCTTCCTCAGAATAGATCTTCAATCATGCTCAATAGATTCACACCAATAATATTCTCTCACAAGAAGCTCTCCAGCAATACTCCAAAAGATATTACCAAGAAGCTCTCCATTGATCCACAAAAAGGATTCTTACCAAATGTGCTTCTTACAAGAGATCCTAGCTTCTTATTTATACTTTCATCTTCTAGGTCACTTAACCCATTTTTAGGTTACTTAACCCATTTCTAGGTCACTTAACCTA
>SNQJ01S0024479.1:52651-68277 GCA_010110895.2 Picea sitchensis | reverse complement strand
CAATTGAATAATTGGAAAGTTTTCTTATAAATAATATTACAAATTTTACTTATTTGTATTAGATTTTTAAATATCATTAAAATTCACCATGATATTTGTTTTTACTTTTATATTGCAAATTTTTAAAAATCAAATCATAATGATAAATAAAAATTGTCATAGGAGACATTTTGAAACATCGATAAAGATATTTTCTTTACCTTTAAGAAATACTTCTTTAATTATGTCATCTGCATGAAGGAATGGATTCGCTGAAATGTTCTAAGGAACTCTAAGCATCATTGAATACGTTAGCAATCTATTTATGAATTGCTAATATAACTATGTGATTTATTTATAATCATTTTGTATAATTGAGTGATAGATCTTATATATGTGAGCATATTCATAGAGATAATACATAATGTGAGTGTAATGTGTGAAGAGTGTGAGAGCAAGGTGTATGAGAGCACAATGTGTGTGAGAAGATGATGATTGTATGCCTATGAACGTTATTGTAATTCTCCCTTGAATAATAAGAATACCAATAATCATTGTCCATGTTTTTTTCTCTCATTGGATTTCCACATAAATCATTGTGTCAAGTGTATGATTGATGTGCTTGGTTTAATGTGTGTTTGATCTTGCTCGTTTATGCTCTGGTTTTATGCTATGTTTTGCTTCAGATCCAGTAAAAGTCCATCTACAAAAAGAAGAAAAGATAAAAAAAAATACAACCAAATCTAAGTCAAAAGACAGTAAAGATAAAACAAAATGTTGGTTTTGTGGCAAATCTAAACATCTCTTTAATTATGTTGTCTTCATCAATAAATTGGATTCGAGGTAACTCCGAGCATCATTTAATACTGCCTAAATACTGATGCCGCATCTGCACTGGATGGATGTACTGCTGATTGTATGCATGTACGTTCTTTTCTGGTTGAAATTAGAGATAAATCAAACACCGAATGAAGTGTCTAGTAGTTTCCTTTCTAAATTTTCATTATAATGTCGAAACTATTTTGGTTTGTGTTTTCAGATATTATTAATAGCTAATTCGATTCCGTTTAAGAAGGTGGAGCAGATTTCCGCGTTACAGTGGTCTTTTGCTAGTTATTAATCAGTTCCATCTAAAAATATATCTAATTGTTTCAACTTCCCAATGTATTTTGTATATCTAACATTGATAATAATTCCTGTTGGTTTTATTAATTAAGAAGACCGAGTTAGAAACACTTTGCTCGTTATGAATCATTCCCATTATATATATATATATATATATATATATAGTTTTATTAATTACGAAGACCGAGTTAAAAACACTTTGCTTGTTATTAATCATTCCCATTTTAAATTTATATATATATATAACTTCCCAATGTATTTTGTATATCTAGCATTGATAATAATTCCAATTAGTTTTATTAATCGGGAAGACCGAGTTAAAACCATTTACTAGCTTAACAGAAGCATATTTAAGATGTACTTTTGTAACAATTTTAAGTTATCATAATTTTTTTTTTTTGTTAATATTTGACCTCTTTTATTTATCATATATTGTAGAGGACGCTTGATTACATTATATGTAATTAATGGTATTTTAAGTAAATTTTGATTTTTAAAGTTAGAGAAGATAAATGTAAAAGTATTAATAAATTAACATACTCATTTTAATTTTGATTTTTATATTCACTTAAATAAGATACATTACTAAATTAATTAAATCTTGATAGTAGGGAATCTCTTACCTTTAGAATCTTTACATTAAATAAGAGCATTAATTTACATGGCCTACTTTATAGATAGATTTGATGGCATTACTCAATTAATCAAATCTTTATAGTAAGGCATCTCTTATCTTTCGAATCTNCATATTTTATAGATTTCATGTCGTAAGTTTGAATCTATAGGAGTAGGGTTTTAAATTCTAGGTTTCACTTTTCAAGTATGGATTTTTTTTTTGGTGGTCACCCTTAGAGGGACCTTTGTCGCAACCTTGCCTATTTAACCTAAGTTGGTGAAACAAACCTATTTGAATACTATACTTGTAAGTGGGAGTGACTTGACTCGACCATTTATACTTGGGAACATAAGCATAATGATTAACCTAATAATTATATTTTCTTTACGTTTGTTGGTCAGTGTTAAATTCAGGGGCCTCCTCTGTAAGAGAATGAAGTTTGACGTATTGACTACTTGTCTCATGCACAATCTCCCTTCATCATCTGGTCTTCTGGTTTCTGCTACATCCATCAGAACCAATACCGGCGGGTTAACCGCTTTACTTTGCTTATCTTCGTGAAGTCCACCACTCGAAGTCCATCGAGCCCTTTCAGCAGTTCTACTTGAACCCTATAGTTGGCCTTAGACGAATCTCTGTAGCTACAACTGCCCTAAGCGGCCTCCTGTCTGACGAGACTTACTACCACTGCTCGGCAGACGTTTTCTCGCACCAACTACCAGGAACCTTGCCAACAGGGTGAACAACTCAGACTTAGCAATACCAAGGAACAACGGATGCAAATACAGGAAAATAAATGAAGTCACAATGTGCGCATAATAGAGAGACAATAGACAAGCATCAGAGATGAATAACAAGCGGAAGTCTTTATATTATCAGAGCATAAAGCATGCGGGTATTACAATATATTTGTGTCAGATGCACAGATTACAGACTTTGAGCAGGATTCTCTTCGCTCAACCTACAGACAGAATGACTCAAAGCTTCAGACAAAAGGGAAGATTAGAAAACTAGACTGACTCAATACTCACACACTTTCGTTCCTCCCCAAAATGAACCCCTCATCCTTATTTTATAACAATTCAGGAAGGAGGAGTCATCATGAAGCAAGATACCCGAATAGACTTGTGGCCCTATGTGTCGACCACTAAATCATACTTTTGAGATTCGGCAGAGGTATTCATGCAGGAATCTCTGACCGATCGGACATCTTTATTTCAAATCCATCGAAAGAGAAATACGAAAAAGGACATGTCAGGGTTGTCACGTAGGATTCGTTGATCATATCACCGAAAGAAAAGATCTGACGGGGTGATCGTGCAAGATTCCCCGACCAGAGTACTCATAAAAGAGGACATCACATGTTGAACAGTAGAGGATCTTGGAAATGTGGGTCAAACCGCACCAAAAGTCGGAGAAGTGCTCCGAGTTTCCAAGATTCCCACTTATTTGAAATGACAACACTAAGACAACACATCATACTATTTTGTACAAAGTGGAGTTGATGGCGGACAACCCACGGAAACCGAATGGCACCACTGTCGGCCATTTAGACATGAATTATTACATAGTGGAATTTTATAGATAAACCCACGAAACTATTAGTTGGGTGGATGATCATGAGAGTGTCGAAAATTACTGGGATCCCAATGCTGTGTATAGATTTCCTGGTATAATTTAGGATCTTCATTATTTTCTCTGTCTTGATGCAGAATGTACTTTGTCTGAATCACCCAGGGATGTCGCTCTCTGATGAAGAACATTTTGTATTCTTCCTCTGTAAATATATCTCGGATCTTTTGCAGGCTTTTGTTTGGATATAAAAACATTTTGGCAGTCTATGCAACACGAGGATAAATATTTACTGGATTTAACCCAAACTTGATCCACCATTCCATTAACCAGTCTGGTTCAGAATGAATAATGAATGTAACTGTAAACCTTATCATACAATAATAATACTTATACTTATCTGTCCAAGGACAGACATTAAACCACATAGCCTTATACTGATGATAGGTTATATCAAAATTCTTTTCATCTGGATCTCTGTTTGGCGAGTCTTGAATGGTTCTCATTCTGTTAATTTGGAAAAACTTGTATAAGGGAAGGTTTTCCCAAGTAAGAGTTTGAGTATCAAACCATTGTTGATTTGCAGATCTAAGTCTGCTCAAATCTCCCATTTCTATCAATTTATTTATGGATGCAATAGTAGCAGGTTGGTGCATCCTTCCAAGTATATATTGTGGAGGAAGTCCACTAGTATTTCTTGAGAGGCCAGGTATTCCCAAGATTACTTATGTTGAAGATCTGAATTGTCATTCTGGTGTCCAATTTCTTTCAAATTCTTCCCAAGGGGTATCATCATCCAAGTAATGAGTGACAGGGATATTCATTTCATTATCAAAAACTTCAACTATTACCAAACTTTTATTGCAGTATGCGATTTGCATATGCATATCAGAAACGAAAGGAAATTCAATCCTTTTGGGAGGATTTTCTTTAATGCTTGGCATGGTGATAAAATATCCTGGTTTTTTATTTGGGCAAATACAAGAACCATGGGGTTCTACAGCAGACAAGAATGGTGTGCCCAAAATACAGTCAACAGGCAATTCTGAAATTTGGAACTTCATTCCTAAAGTATAATCTTCAATCAATAAAATGCCTTTAGGAATTTCAAACTGGAAATCAGTACTTTTATTCCCTAGCCCAGTAGCAAAGCCGAAGCTAGGAAGCCAATACTTTGAAGGGATTAAATCTTTATGCAACAGATTTATATCAGAACCAGTGTCTATTAATGCAGTTAGAAGAAATATTTCTGAATTGATTTCTAACTGTACCTTAATATAATATTTTTGGTATTTGACAGGCAGGACCTGCATGCCTGGAGTCCCTTACATTTCTGTTGTATTTTTCTTCTGTAAGATAGTTTCATAAGGAGCCTCTTCTAGTGGAGGAGGAATTTGTTCTAACCTTTCTTTGATGGTCTTGATTTCTTGTCTGGCCCAAGAATCAATTTTGAAATTGAATTCGGCATCCCCTTCCAATCTTTGAATTTTTTATTTTAATTCAGATACTTCCTTTCTGAGAAGATAAACTTCTTTGGCCAAATCTGTAACAGAGATATTGTGAAGCTTTGGTTCTCTGTTGAACTTGATATAAGTCTTTGTATTTTTATCAAAGGAAGCATCTAAAAACAAAGGCTGTCGTTTCGTAGTCTCAGAACTTTTTCCCTTGTTTTCAGCCTTAACGGTCTTAATAAATGTTTCAAGGAGAGAATTTTTCATATCTCCTTCTGGAAGGCCTTTAATTTGAGCAAGCATTTGTGCTTCTTGATTTCCTGTATCTTTGAACATACAGACCTTCAATTTTTCTTTTGTTTCTGGTTCTGAATCAGACTCAGAACTTTCAGTGCTGCTTTCATAAGTACATAAATTTGGATTACTACATTTGCAGTAATTATTCATAAGAATTTTATCATCAGAGTTGTACTCAAATTGGGATGTAGAGGTAGATGAAGGGCAACAACGTTCTCTTAAAAGATGAACTTCACCTTTAGGGTTCTTGAAAGGATTATATGGGCAAGAATTTGTATCATGAGTATTTACCCCACATCTATTGCAGTGTTGTTTTAGCACTATCTGTTTTCGTGCTTGGGCCTCTTTTTCTTTTTGTTCAGAGAATTTTCCTTTACCTTTTCTAGAGGCTTCAGTGTCTGGAAAATCATGAGCATAATGTCCATTTTTCCCATAGATCCAACAAATTACCTGTTGTTTAGTTTCATGACTGTGGGTCTTAAGCCTGATATCTTTTGGCTCATAATAATGACTTCTAGGAACATAATTGTACCTAGATTTGTATTTTCTACCCTTTTCCCCTTTGAAATCTTTAGGCTTTTTTCTTCTCTTTCTTGCTGGATTTGTTAGATAAAGCCCATATTGTTCACAAATTGATTTCTGATCAGGGAGGTATGAGGATTTTGACACAGAATTCTTCAATTTCATGCTAGTGCAGAGGCCTATCAGTGATTTAGTTACCAGAGAATATATTTCTCCCTAAGTATATAATTCATAAGGAAGTTTAAAGACTTCTTCCATTTTCAGATATTCAACAAACTTACTTGGGAGGGCTGCTAAATAAACCTGTTTCCATAACAGATTTTTACTTTCTTTTACCTCAAAGATTCTCTGTGTCCATTCTTTGTGAAATTGTTCATATTCTGACATCTTTCTGCATTTCATATTCATTAGAACAATTTCATGTTTATCAGCAATCTCATTCTCATTTCCACACCTGTGCTCAAGTATCAGTGTAGTGAGAGCACCTATCATATTATTAAATGGATTCCCATCATAATGATACACAATATCACCTTCTTCATCCTTTATAATTTTTTATTCCATCTTAGTAATCATTAGAGGAGAAGAAATAACTTCCCACCATTTACTAAGAGTTCCAGTAAAACATTGAATAATAGTTTTGCATGCTTCTACTTCGGTTTTTCCTTTCATGCACATGATTTTATAAGAAACATATATTCTATCAATCATCTGCCTTATCTGTGCAATAGACAGATTATAAATGTTCCATTCTTGGAACCAGTCATCGGAAAATGTCTGAGACTCTGGAAGTCTTCCTTTTCCAGCAAGATCAGGGGCTGCTGGCCTGTTAGAGTGAGATGGAATATTTTCATATGAAGGATTTTTAATGGTGACCAGAGAATGTCTATCTTTGGGAGGTTTCTCAGAGGACTCTGGTTCATCTTTTTTAGGAGGAAAATGAAAGGGAAACTTATGTACAGTTTCTGTCTCATAAGGTTTATATACAGGAGATAGAATAGAGATATGGGAGCTAGGAAGGATGAAAGAAGTAGGAATGGGTTTGTCAGGTTGATTGGCTTTGCCTTTTATTTCTGATAAAGATTTTCCCATGACTGAAAAGGAATTTCCTAATCCTTCCATGATTTCTTCATTGTTTCTGCTTGACTCTCTATCCCTATAAGGGATTTCATTTAAAGCATAATCCATCTTATCTTTTACATCAACGACCTTTTCTTGTATTTGGTCTACAGATCTAACAATAGTATTAGTAGACACTTGCAGATCCATGATCTATTCTTTTCTTGCATAGTCGTTGGTTACAAAAGTATGGGTATCCATTCCTCTGAGTGCAGTATTAGTGCAGTTTATTTGTTCAGACACCGAGTGGACTCTTTTGTCTATTCCATAAAATTGAATGGCTTCATCAGATAATAACAGAGGAATTGCTCTGGCTTGTTTAGAACTATCTTCAAGTACAATTCCTTTGAAGGGTGGAAAAGTAGAGTTTGATTCTACAATAGCACCATCTAAACTTTTCCATTTGTGTTTAGGAGACTCTGAACTTTCTCCTACAACTTGGACTATAGGGCTTTGTTGCAGTTTTCTCCATTCAAAGAAGGAGATCCAACAGTTTTCTTCAGACATAAATTCCTTCCATTGTTTTGACAGTTTTTGTTTTTCTTCTTCTGAGGTAGCCTTGTCAAAATCTTTAGATTCGGGATTTGTAAACAAATCCCAGTTTATCATTTTCTTGATCCATTCATCATAAATAGATCCTTTCTCGCATCCTTTCATAACTGTGTGAAATTTATGAATTTCATCCACAGAGGGTCTTTTTATATTTGGAGGCACAGAATTTGTAAATCTACAGTCAGGGATGACTGTATCACATTGCTCGGTATATCCTAAGCCATACTTGGGAGAATTTGGTGGTCTCATACCCTTATAGATTTATTTGATACAAGGATCTAAAGACTCAATTGAAGGCATGTAATGGATCATTAGACAGGAAGTATGTTCTGAAGTAGAGACAGAGGATTCTACAGTGTTATTTACAGATCTAAAATAGACCGAAGAATCCATAGTAGTAATAAGATCTTACTATCTCTGCACAGAAAAGCAGGGCGTTTAGTCTTATGTCTTCTCGAAAGAAGATTAGACAGGCTCCTGGCCGACTGCTCAGGCAAAGACTAGTAAAATCTTTCAGGAAGTCGCAGTAGTGGAAACTGTTCCTTTAAACAGCCCGAGACTACTGATACGGCTTCAGATGTGTCGCAAGAGTGGAACTGTTCCTTTAAACAGCCCGAGACTCTTGATACGACACTGGATTCTTTAAATACTTAAACACAAAATATTTTTACACAGACACAGAGCGAATAGCTTTATCAGATCACAGAGAGAGTCTGATATCATACCCGGGTTGAAAATGAGTGCATGGCTCTGATAACATTTGTAAATAGTCTTGAGTCTATATTTTTTTTAAGTAGGTCTCGGAGTCTAAACCATGCTAGCATTGAAGAAGTAGAAGAAAATCCTCAAGCTGCATGGAAATTGCCTGCAATAAGTCCAAATAAGGTATATCAAGACCTAAGTATGTTCCATCTGAAAGTTGTTACTAGAGTGGTTGTCAAAGAATCTGTAAGTACTATACAGCAGAATTGTGATATTACCCAAACTATCTCTCTTATCAATCCTAAAGAAGTCCAAAAAGAAGCTAAGAGACATGGAACAAAAATCTTACATTTTGGGTGTATCATAATCGTGATAAATCCCCTTGTACACAAAGGAATAGATGCATATGTTTTATGCACAGTAAGGGATTTAACACACAATAAGTTTACTGATTCTCTGATTGGAGGAATTGTTGCTCCTCTATCAAATGGACCAATCTTTTTTGACAGTTATCCAAACTTCTCTGTATATACTTTTGATGAAAATATTGCTGATATCCTGAAACTCCAAATCAGGACAACAGGATTTGACACTAGGGCTACCAGAAATAATATAGCCATTCAAGTCAAGGGATGCTTTAGACATACAAATACTATGTTCCTTGCAGTCTTACATACCCCTAGTAAAGAATCACAGTATAGTACACTGGTCATTACAGACCCTTTAAACCAAAAAATGGAACACTATACTATTAAATGGGAAAATCTCTCCTTCCCTACAGATTGGGTCATTGATATCCCAAAGCCATTAAAGCAGAAATCTATTACATCTGCTCAAATAAAAGAAACCTCAAATTCTGCAGTTATTTCTTTCCCCTAGAAGGCTATTACTAAACCTTCTCCCTCTACGTGTAACATATCCACTCCCTCTCTATGCTTACATACTTCCCTCCAGTCACTGGCAAATAAAGCTGGAAATATTCCTTTTACTGTAAAATGTTGTGATTGTGGAGAATTAGTTTCCTTGGCTACTATTTCCTCCATTGAAGAAGGAGTACAGTTTGAACATTTAAATCATAATCCTAGATCAAACTTGCCTCCACCATCCTCTACTGCTAAAGAGTACTGTCCACATCCTCAATGTTCTGATATCCCTTTTCCACATGATGCTCATGTCCTAGTCATACAAGATGGCCTATTTGAGCAAATAAAGGCAAGACAAGAAGCATACATCCCCAAAGAGAAAAGGAAGCCATCCTCTGTTGAGATCAGAAAATTCTTACCTCTTTCTAAAGGATGTAGAAGACAAAACATTAACTTTGAATGGATGAAAGAGATGCTACATTGGGATTTATTCACTCATCCAGATGCAAGGGAATTTGCAAAAAGTACTCCAGATCAAAAAAAATAAAAAATGGCACAAAGATGGAAAACTGATATGGAGAAAGAAGATATTTAGGTATCTTTCTTTGAATGGAATAAAAGAAAACCTCCTATCCATCCCTGGAAATTAAGCCCACAAAAGGCCAGTTTAATGAGTTGTCCAGTCAACACTCTTTCTGTATCTGACATAGGAAGAGAAATAAACAGAATAAAGAAATCCGTGACTCAATCCACAGAACAAGAAAAGAAGAGTTCTGAAGAGAAAAAGAAAAATCCTGAAGAAGAAGAAATCCTTCAAATCCAACATCAAAAGTATCGTGTCTTGATAGAACTAAAAATTCAAGATCTTCATTTTAAGTTAAAAACATTGATTGATACTGGATTAGATTTGAACATGCTAAACAAGCATGTTATCCCTGTATCTTTATGGGAAAAAACACAAGCCTGGGTTGTAGGACTGGGAAATATACCAAATGACATTTATTTCCAAATCCCAGAAGCAATTCTGTGTTTTCAAGAATTCTGCCTCAAATTAAAATTTCTTTTGGCAGAAATACCAGTTGTTTGTATCCTTGGCACTCCCTTTCTTGTTGCAGTATCACCCCATGGATCAACTATGGTGACTCCAGATAAGCTAGGATATGTTTTTACTACACCAGAGGGTAAAATAATCAAGCTTCCCTTTGTGTCTTCTCCGAGAATTTCAGATGCAGTTTAGTTAAGTCTCATAAGAACTGAAAAAATTAAAGAATTAAAAGATTTTCAGTCTGAGATGAAAATAAAGGATCAGTTATTAAGACCACAAGTACAACAAAAGATCCAAATTTTGAAAGAAGAATTTATAAATTCTGTTTGCTAAGAGAATCCCACTGCTTTCTGGAAGCAAAAGAAACATGAGGTGTTTCTCCCGTATAAAGAAAACTATCAGGGAAAACCTTGCAAAAGTAGGGCCATACCTATGAATGTTGAGTATCAAAAGTTGTGTGCAGAAGAAATTGAGAGTTTACTCAAAAAAGATTTGATGAGAAAATCTACTAGTCCTTGGAATTGTTATGGGTTTTATGTAAATAAACATTCTGAGCAAATCAGGGGAGTTCCTAGACTGGTGGTAAATTATAAACCTCTCAATAAAGTCCTAGCAGGCGATACATATACCATCCCCAACAAAAGCAGTCTGGTTACCAGAATTGCAGGAGCAAAAATCTTTTCTAAGTTTGACCTAAAGTCATGTTTTTGGCAAGTTGCAATTCATGAGAAAGATAAATTTAAAACTGCTTTTAATGTGCCTGTTGGACACTATGAATGGAATGTGATGCCATTCAGACTGAAAAATGCACCAGCAAAGTTTCAGAGGGTAATGGATGATACTCTCAATCCATACTTTGATTGGCTTATTGTGTACATAGATGATATTCTTGTATTTTCATCCTCTTTAGACCAGCATTTCAAACATCTGAGGATACTTTTGCAAGTAATCAGGCAAGCAAGACTAGTACTGTCCAAGAAAAAGATTGAACTCTTCCAGACTCAAGTCAAGTTTCTGGGTCACACTATTAATAATGGGAAAATTACTCTACAGACTCATGCTGTTGAGTTTGCAGATAAATTTCCAGACAAGATTCTGGACAAAACTCAGTTACAGAGATTTTTAGGAAGTTTGAATTACATAAGCCATTTTTACAAAAAATGTGCCCAAGATAGAAAACTTCTTAATGATTGATTAAAAAAGGAATCATGTCCGTGGATAGATGCTCATACCCAAGCAGTAAAGAATATCAAGGCTAAAGTTAAAAATCTGCCAATCTTGCACATTTCTGATGATAATCTTCCAAAGATTGTAGAAACTGATGCCAGTAATATTGGATGGGGAGCAATACTGAAACAAGTCAGGGATAGAGGAAAAGAAGAGGTAATTCAATTTGCCTCTGGTCTATGGCAAGCAGCAGAGAAAAATTACTCTGCTTTAGATAAAGAAATTAAGTCTTCCTTAAATGCTATACATAAGTTTGAAATCTATTTGATCTATAAGAGATTTCTTCTAAGAACTGATGCAGCAACGATGAATAAAGTCCTTAATAAAGATTTAAAGAATCCAGGAGATCATAAATTTGCTCGCTGGCAATCCCTCTTCAGTAATTTTGATTTTTCAATTGAACATATCAAAGGAGTAAATAATTCTTTGCCAGACTTCTTGAGCAAAGAACATTTGCAGAACCAATCTTTGGTTATCTCTGTTCAACTTAGAGAAGGTTCAGAACATGAAATCAATACTCCTGATTCTCTTGAATGGGGAGTTTATTCTTCAGAATGGATTCCTAGATGGGAATTGAGAAGTACAAAAGTATTATCACAGACAACTCAGGTCCCTTATTCAAATTTGGTTCCAGAAGTTCGAAGAAGAGGAAGTTCAAATGTTTTGTCGCCTGTGATAAATGAAGATATCAGAAAGGCATCTCAAGCACAATATGCCTTAACAGAACTTTTTCATGATATTACTTTAATCTAGGGTATAAGAGATAATGAAGGACACAACCAGCAATATTTCTGTTTAAACAGACCTCGGTTATTGTCACAATGTCCTGAACGAAACTATGAAATTATATTCCCAGAAACTAGTTTTAATTATCATGATTACAGAAATTTATGGTGGCAGTTTGTTCAGCATGAAGATGTCTTAATTATTGTAAAGTTTGGTAGTGTAAATTATTCAACTGCAGGAAGACCTCCAGAATGGATTGCGGATTGGTGGAAAGATTTTGGGCTTAACAAAGAAGCAATAGATCCGCATATTCTAGAATCTTTTGCTCCTCTTACTCATGTGCGACCTCTGTATTATCAAGGGCCAAATGATGGAGAAATCCTCCGTATGTTTATTTTAAATCACTACCAATGGGGAATTAAATCCAAGACTGTCCTCCAAAGAATCAATGGAGTTCTTTTCATGGTACGAAAAATCTATACGAAATTTTGGGATACACTCCAATATCCTGAAAGATTCTCGAGCTTCATTGAGAACGATTAGACTTATGTAATAATTCATGTCTAAATGGATGACAGTGGTGCCATTCAGTTTCCGTGGGTTGTCTGCCATCAACTCCACTTTGTACAAAATAGTATGATGTGTTGTCTTAGTGTTGTCATTTCAAATAAATGGGAATCTTGGAAACTCAGAGCACTTCTCTGACTTTTGGTGCGGTTTGACCCACATTTCCAAGATGCTCTACTGTGTAGCATGTGATGTCCTCTTTTATGAGTACTCTAGTCAGGGAATCTTGCATGATCACCCCGTCAGATCTTTGCTTTCGGTGATATGATCCAGGAATCCTACGTGACACCCCGACATGTCCTTTGTCGTATTTCTTCTTTCGGTGGATTTGAAATAAAGATGTTCGTTCAGTCAGAGATTCCTGCGTGAATACATCTGTCGAATCTCAAAAGTATGATTTAGTGGTCGACAAATAGGGCCACAAGTCTATTCGGGCATCTTGCTTCATGATGACTCCTCCTTCCCGAATTGTTATAAAAGAAGGATGAGGGGTTCATTTGGAGAGGAACCGAAGTGTGTGAGTATTGAGTCAGTCTAGTTTTCTAAGCTTCCCTTCTGTCTGAAGCTTTGAGTCATTCTGTCTGTAGGTTGAGCGAAGAGCATCCTTCTCAGAGTCTGTAATCTGTGCATCTGGAACAAATATATTGTAATACACGCATGCTTTATGCTCTGATAATATAAAGACTTCTGCTTGTTATTCATCTCTGATGCTTGTCTATTGTCTCTCTATTATGCACACATTGTGACTTCATTTATTTGCCTGTATTTGCATCCGTTGTTCCTTGGTATTGCTAGGTCTGAGTTGTTCACCCTGTTGGCAAGGTTCCTCGTGACTGGTGTGAGAAAGCATCTGCCGAGCAGTGGTAGTAAGTCCCGTCAGGCAGGAGGCCGCTTAGGGCAGTTGTAGCTGCAGAGATTCGCCTAAAGCCAGTTATAGGGTTCAAATAGAACTGCTGAAAGGGCTCGATGGACTTCGAGTGGTGGACTTCAGGAAGATAAGCAAAGTAAAGCGGTTTAATACAGGGGCTTAATCATGCTTGAGAAATAATTACAGGAGTGGTTGGAAGTTATTAAGTTTGGTTTGAACGTAGCTTATCCTCATAAATGACATATGTTCGTAACCGTCAGTGGAGGTCCTTCCATGCACCAAGTGTAAATTCTTGAAACAAGAGTTGGGAGGGTTACAAATCACCTAAATACTATGTGTACAAATTACCTTTATTGTCGTATTTCTTTCACTCTAGTTGCCTCTGGCATTAAAATCCTTCTGCGCGCATTTCCTTCCCTATGTATGTCATTATCATAACCTTAACTTGGGCTTCAGTTTGGAAAACCATACTGTGAAATGTGGTAAAGTTGCGCACTTCTCGGTCTTATTTTTCTCATTGTTTTTCTTTTTGTATCTCCGTCGTGATACATTCATTTGGATGCGTAACTAATGCTGGCCCCATGTGTTTTTTCTAGGGTACCCATCATAATGACAAAATGTCTCTCGTCTTGTACTTTGAACCCATCTCGATTTCGAGTTGCTTCTGGTAAGAAAAATCATACCCTAACTCTTCCTCAATCTTATGCAAGTTTAGTTTTCCTTCTTTGACGTTTAATGCACGTATCGTTAACCGTTACTAGCAATTTTACGTTCTTCCTCCATAGTGGCGACAAGGATCTCATCGACACTAGATAATAGGAGGGGCTTGATAATAGTAGGAGGTGTACTATAAAGGGAATCTATAGAAAGATGAGAAGGATTTATGTTGTTGGGTGTGTTCTCTAAGTTTATGAATTGTTTCTTTCAATAGAAAGATGCTAAATACTCATTTTCAAAGTAGAGTGTAGAGTGGAAATCATTGCGCTTATCATTTACAACCTAGTTTTAACCATAGACATATCTTAAAACTATTTGTACCAGCCCCTTTCCCGCTTAAATAAACAAATGGGAAAAGAGAAAGAAATATTTAGCGTTGGCAAAGCTACCGAGACAAATGTACTCTCCTAAACTATGTCCAATGGTTCCGAGGTCACATAGTTTAAAATTTAATAACATAAGATAAATGATAACCATGACTAGGAATTCATTAATAAGGTTTATGTCATGATGTCGTGGTTGCATGGATAAGCTTGCAGTTTGCACTTTCCATAAACCGTGGGACATACGCTACCAATTTTAGTCAAACCTCATCGAAATTGACTAGTCGGTGACGAAACATTTTGTAGTTGGATGAATAGTAACGGCTTTACTCGGAAAGCAATCCCATCACGCTTTAATCCATGTCAAATATCACTAAATCATACATTACTCTATGGTGGTTTAATGGGAAAGAAATCCAGGACGCTTCAATCTATGCCTTCAACTATAATGAAGGTCACATATCACTAAACCATACATTACTCCGTGGTAGTTTAGATACTCAATACCTCGCTGAACCTAATCAACCTTCCGAATAACTTCTAGGGTTACAATAGTTTTTTCCACATAGGAAGTTATGGAAAGAGGTAAGAAAAGTGTAGTCGGTCTATAACAAATAGGAAATCTATTAGACTTGTGTAAAGACTCCTCGAAACAAATGTTACTTTTAATTTTCCTTGCTAATGTATTCATTGAGCCCTTAAAGAGAATGGAACACCCCTGGATTACCTTCTAAGAGGACAAGCCCAAGCATTCATGTTTTCAATCGTTGGATCCTTAGGCATAGCTAGCTCCTTTCCATGGGACATCGAAGCGCTTTGAGCACCCATCGCGGAAGCAAGTGGAGCCCTGAAGTATACGAGCAAGTTAAGGATCTCCCTTCCTTCTTCTTCCCGTGGTAAGATATGTATAGGGTGTCCATGAAAACACTAGCAAAGTATGTTTATAATTTTTCAATATACATTTTTGGATATTTAATTTATTTTACGGTATTGGTCATGAATGAATTAAAAAAGTTCAGATTAGTTATGAATGAATTAAATTAATAGTCAATTTTAAGTTAAAAAATCATGAATAGATAAGATTTTAAATTAGATGAGTTTTTAATTGGATCATTAAAAGATATTAAATCAGGAAGCTTTTAAGCTAATAATAAAAAAAATAAAATTAAGTTAATAAACAATACAAAATTAGAATTTAATTCGATTTAGGAAAATTCCTCTTAGAATATTAGATTCACAATGTGTTATTCTAACACAAGGTGTACAGAGTTTTAATAGTGCCACATTTAATATTATCTAAAGATTAGTTATCTCACATTTACAATTTCAATGAAGCTAAGCTATAAAGTATTTAA
>SNQJ01S0024479.1:32500-44083 GCA_010110895.2 Picea sitchensis | reverse complement strand
ATTGCTTACCCCCTCCTTGTCACAAGGTTAATGAAGATTATCTTTATTATTATTATTTTTTATTTTTTATTTTTTTATATATGTTTATTATTATTATTATTATTTTATAAAAAGGTAAAATTTTACCACCAGCAAAGATTAGACCTAGACCTTAATTTTCGTGCTGGGTGACAGTTTATAAAGGAAATTGTTTTAAAAATTTCTTATGACATTATTCATCCTAATTCCATGTAGGTTAATTCATTTATCATTAACAGCGTGACGCACCCTTTAGGATGCACTAGGTGCTCCAAGGGTTCCACTCACCTCATATGTTTCCCTTGCGTTACGTGCCCTTCAGGACGCACTACGTGCTCCAAGGGTGCCACTCGCATATTTCCATTTTTCTTGTGTGATGTGCCCTTCAAGACACACCACGTTCTCCAAGGGTGCCCCTCTCCTCTTGACTGAATTGGTAGGCATCAAAAACCCCTAGAGTCAATACTCCGCCAGGTGAACTTGTCGGAGACTAAGGGCCTCTAAGGAATAAGGCCCTCGCCTTATTGCGCACCCCTTATAATCATCGTGAGAGACTGTCGCAGTATACACTCATGGCATCCTGGGTCCTCTCGAACTAGGTAAACGTTAACATACAGTTTGAGCCACAACAAGAGTGCTTGTAGGTTGTGGCAGGTTTGGTGTCCACACCACTTCATCAACATCTCTAGTAGTCATGCGTGACCCCTCTACTCCACATGTGAGTCTGGTCGGAAAGCTATCATTAACTTACATCATCAATGAATCATGTCATAAATATATCCATAATCATATCGTATAATCAGATGCACCAATATCACATATAAAACAATCAAACCCAAATAGTTCACTCCCTGACTCGATCCGGTGTCAAGGGGTTCCATCGATGCCTTTGCACCCTCGAGGTCCAAAATCCTGCACACTCAGTAAAACCAATTCAATAGCACCTGTTTATGTCAATGCAACAAAACAACATGACATCAACCCATAACACCTCATAATCAAAATCAATGTTTTAATAGCATAATAATCTGGATCACTTGCGAGCAGGTGTCCTGAAGGAATAAGTTCGCTCAGTGCACAACAACAAGATGTTACATACACCCCCTCTTGGTCTAAAATTCATTTCAAAGTTTCACAGTATAAGTGGCGAAATAATGTGTATCATGGTATCATAAGTCTATCTATCAAACAAAAATGGAAACTATTGGCACATATCATATGCATCCTCCCAGGTCATTGAGTGCGGTCTATAGTTGTCCCACTTGACCTTGACCTAATCTATTGTTGGATGTCGTAGTTGTCGAACGCGATGATCCAGGATGTGGATTAGCTCAGCTGTGAGCGCCCCCTCATTCGATACCTGCAAGGAACTCATGTCAGTAACATGTGTAGGATCACTAATATAATGTCTCAAAACAGATACGTGAAAAACATCGTACATACGCCTCAAATAATTAGGCAAGGCTAGTCGATAGGCCATGGGCCCCTTTCTCTCCACAATATTGAAAGGTCCCACGAACCTAGGAGAGATTTTATCTCCCTTTCCAAACTTGATCAAACTCTTATGTGGTTTAACCAGCAAGAAGACTCGATTGTTGACCTCGTAACTACGGTTGACACGATGCGCATTGGCATAACTCTTTTGTCGATCCTGCGCTTCTTTAATCCTTTGTCTTATTGTTTTCATTGTATCTTCCATTTCTTTGATCGCTTTTGGTCCCACCAAGACCCTATCCTCAAGTCGATCCCAAGTCAAAGGTGTCTGACACGGTCGCCCGTAAAGAAACTCGAAAGGCGCCATCTTAATGGTGCTTTGGTAACTGTTGTTATAAGAGAATTCCACCAGTGGCAAGAATTCTTCCCAATGGTTTTGCTGGTCCATCATGTACATGTGCAACATGTCCTCCAAGGTCTAGTTAGTTCATTCGTTCTATTCGTCAGTCTCCGGGTGATACATCGTACTGAAGTTAAGTTCGGTTCCCAAGGCCTCATCGAAACTTGTCCAAAATCGTCCAGTAAACATCGATCCTTGATCCGATATAATCCTCTTAGGAACGCCATGCAGCCTCACAATTTCACTGATGAAAACTTTAGCTATGTCAGGTGCCTGATACGTTGTACGCATAGGAATAAAGTGAGCACTCTTCGTCAGAGTGTCTACTACTATGAAAATCGAGTCATGTCTCCTTCCCATCAGTGGCAATCCAACAATAAAATCCATCGAAATAGCCTCCCATTTCGATCTTGGAATAGCGTGTGGCTATAGTAATCCTGTTGGATGTCTATGTTTAGACTTTACCTACTGACATTCTAGACATTTGGCCACATAATTGACTATATCTTCCTTCATTCCCTTCCAGAAGAATAAGGGTTTAAGGTCGTACCTCATATTAGTGACTCTTGGGTGAACCATGTACAGTTCTCTATGAGCCTCGTTTAGGATCAAACTCCTCAACTCATCGTTCATTGGTATGTAAATCCAATTTTTAAACCTCAGTAATCCACCGTCATCAAACATAAATCCTTCAAATCTTGGTACCATCATTGTGTTTTGTCCGATAAAACCCTCGACCTCTTTGTACCAGTCATCGTCAGCTGTAAAGTTAGAATCTTTTCATGTAGATTCATCTAAAGAGGCAACACCAAAAAGATGTGCGGTCTCTAACTCAATGCATCTGCCACTTAGTTCATTGTTCCTTTTATGTAAGTAATCTTGAAGTCGTATTCTCTAAGCAATTCTGACCAACGTCGTTGCCGCACGTTCAGGTCTCTTTGCATAAAGATGTGTTGTAGTCAACAGTGGTCAGTCTTTAGTTCAAATTTTCATCCAACAAGGTAGTGTCTTGAAACCTTCAAGGCATATACAATGGCTAAAAACTCCAAATTGTGCGTCGTGTAGTTCTCCTCATGCCTTCTCAGTTTCCTCGAGATGTAAGTGATCATTCGTCCGTCTTGCATCAAGACTCCGCCTAAGCCTTCCTTGGATGCATCAGTGCATACCAAGAAGTCCGCGTCCATGTCAGGGACCTTTAGTATCGGTGTTGTTGTCAAAAACTCCTTGAACCTACGAAATGGTTCCGCGTATTTCTCGGTCCCAACAAAATTCTTATTTTTCTTTTGCAATTCCATGATCGAATTTTCTATCTTCGAAAATCCCTCGATGAACGTCGATAGTATCCTGCTAAACCCATGAAGATACGCACTTCTGGGACATTCGTCGACGCAGGCTATTCCATAATAGCCTCGACCTTTGCTGGATCCAAGGCGATACCTTCACGAGAGATGGCATGCCCCAGGTAGTGAATCCTTGATTGATAAAATCAGCATTTGGACAACTTCCCATACAATTTGTGCTCTCAAAAACACTGTAGTACCAAGCACAAGTGCACATAATGCTCCTCCGTTGTTCGAGAGTAAATCAAAATATCGTCAATGAATACTTGGATGAACTTGTCCAAGTACTCATGGAACACCCCGTTCATCAAACACATGAATGCCCCTAGGGCATTCGCCAATTGAAACGGTAAAATAGTAAACTCGTAATGTCCAAACCTAGTCTTAAAGGCAGTCTTAGGGATGTCATCCTCCTTAATCCATAACTGGTGGTATCTTAATCACAAGTCGATCTTTGAGAACATCATCGCGCCCTTCATTTGATCGAATAGATCATCAATCCTTGGCAATGGATATTGATTCTTGATCGTTTCCTTGTTCAACTGATAATAGTCAATGTAGAGCCTCCACGACCCATCCTTGTTTCGTATGAAAATAACAGGTGCACCCCACGGTGACACACTTGGACGTATCATTCCTAGGTCCATCAATTATTTGAGTTGCATTCTCAACTCCTGTAACTCCAAGGTCAACATCCAATAAGGCGTTCTAGCTATGGGTTCAATCCCCAATTTTAGGTATATAGTAAACTCAAATTCCCTCTCTGGAGGCATCCCAGGTAACTCCTTGGGAAAACGTCTACAAACTCTCTCACCACCGAAATGTGTTATAGACCTTCTGTTACTCCCTTCTCGTTTAGCGAAAGGATTGCATAAAGCTTGCACCCCTTGCGCATGCTCTTTCGTAGCTACAAGGAAGAGATGAACCTCATGGAAACTCCTTGGTTCTGACCTACAATCACACGTCTCTGTCCCTCGTCATCGACCAAGCTCAACCATTTTTTCTTACAGTTGAGTATCGCCTCATGCGAATTCAACCATTCCATACCAATCATGACATCATTAGATCCTAAGATCGTGACGTACAGGTTGGCCCTGGTGAAAAACTATCCCAGGTTAAGGGTATAGCCTGTAGCCTTTCCTCCAACCTTATGTTTGGCTCCTAAAGCCATATCTATGAATCTAAACTCATCATGCTCGACTGCCTTTACCTTAATCCTTTTTAGCGCTACACCCAAAATTAAACTCTTGGTAGCACTAGGATCTATTAAAATACTAAGGGTCTGGTTAGCGACGATACCTGACGTCTCGAGCACAGTCGACTAGTGCTCAGCCTAGAGGTTATTCACCGTTGCATGAATACAATGGGCCTTGCCCATATCTCCCATGGTAGTGGGTCCAGCTGATCCAGATGCTCTACTCCTCTCCATTGGGAAGTCACACTGGTAGTGTGGCTCCCCACACATCCAACACCCCTTCTTCGGTCCAGTACTCCTGGTACCTGAAGTAGAAGATGACAGCCCACTGGCCTGGAATCTTGATTTGTTCTGCGGAACATGCCTAAACTGCTTCTCTGTGGTCGACGTTGTTGCTGATGTTGTGGTTCTCAATAAGGTGTCTGCTGCTGAGGCACTGGTCGTCAAGGTGTAATGAAAGTGGATCCCCTCTGGAAGCCACTATATCCCGGCATATGTCTGGCTGGTGTCTGATGTTGTTGTGCACCATATGGCACATGCTTTGTTGGTATCACTGGAGTTCTTCTATGAACCCCGCTAATAATCTCCTCCTCTACTATGAGGGCCTTCTAGACAACATCATGCAAGGTTTGAGGCATTAGAATCCTAAACTTTTCACGTAAGTTGCCAATAAAGCTGAACATAAACATGTTGACCTTAAGTTTCTCAATATTAAGGTGTGGAGGATATCGAAGTAGCTCCATAAAATGAGTCTCGTACTCGAGCAGCGTATGATGGCCCTGTCATGAAGGATTGAACTCGTTGAGATAATGCTCAATGAATTCCTTTGATGGGTACCTCTCTCAGAACCGTTCCTCGAACAGTTCCCATGACACGTCTTCAACGACCATGTTCAGCTCCGGTAGGAGCGTCTTCCACCATATAAGAGCGCTCCCCTTTATTTGAAAGACCTCCATGCGAAACTTCATGTTGGAGGTATAGTCATGAAGTGAAAATCACATCACCATATTCTCCAACCATGCCTTGGCAGCTGCATCGTCCGAGGCACCAAAGAACTCAAGAAATTTGCCCTTCTCAAGATCACTGTGAATGCTAGAAATACTGACCGGAGCACGCGGCGAACCCTCAGGGGGTGTCGGCGCTCTGGCCTCATCTCTGTCCAAATGGTTGATCAGAGCCTCATACATGTGCTGAAAAGATCTCATCATTCCGACCACATCACCTACTACGATCTCATCAGGCATGGATGCTATTGGAGGCGTCTGCCTCCTCCCCTAGCACCCCGTCGTCTGCCTCTGCGACGTCCTCTAACCATGATTACCTGCATGAGTACAAGTCAACTTAATTAGCAACATTATTATCAATCATATCAATGAAAGTTGTAGTGATCCCAAGTTGCGGGTTGAACCCGCTCTGGTACCATATGTAATGACCCCTTCGTTACGACTACAAGCGAAGCAGAAGTGAATTTTTTATTTTTATTTTTTTTTATTTTTAGGGCAAGAAGGATACGATGAAAAAAAATTACCTCACCACTGACAACAAACGTAAGTATGCAATCCAGGAAATAGGAAACTATGACTCCACGCACTAGCATAGGAGAAACAGGGTGAAGCATGTGTTAAAACAAGGAGAAACGACTACTCGCCCAACACAACAGGACCACGACTACAAGACAAGGGACAACATTCCCCTCCCGACATAATTACCTTGATGAACAAAGACTATAACTTCAAGGCACGTGAACCAAACGCCTAAAGGCGTTCCACCCGTGTGCAAAAACAACTTACAACACTTGACAACACTCACACGGAAGGCATCGACTCCAACCAAGTTATCATTCACCACTATCCAAATAGGGAACGCCATGGTCTCCTCATCGGGAATCATGTTGTCCCCAGGTGATAGACGCGTCAATAACCTTGGTGCAACACATCCTATTTCGACCAAGAACTCTAGAAAACTCTGACGCGCTAGGAGACGAATACTGACATGGAGACTATACCCACACCCCACACAAAGGGTTGATGAGACATAGGAGGACGAATACTAGGTAAGTCACGACTTCATCAACCACCCGACCCATTCATCAAGTCTAAACTAGTCAACAGTTACAAATTGTTTTTGACATTGAGTATCCATCGAAATTTAGCAAGTCTAAATTATAATTTAGTCTTTAACTTATCAACTGATTAACAATTAATACAATCCAATCGTCCATTCTACTTTACACCATAGTCATTACTTTCAATCTAAATAACATCACTATCGAATCAATCGACAATTCTACAATACAATCAAGCATTAATTTCAATCGAAATAACCCCAATTATGAATTAGTTTGGCAATGCTGCATTATGATTTAATCATTAACTATAATTTATTTTAGCAAGATTAATATATGCTTTGGTCAATACTCCTAAACTGATTTAACCATTAATCACCATCTAAAAGCGTAATTCTAAGTAATCCTTGGAATTACCATCTAACTATCAAATGACAATATATAACTACATTAGCCACATCAATGTAAAATGCTACAATATCACACTTGTAATCAATTAAATTACACATGCCATCTATCTAAGATATTTGTACCAAAAATAACTAGCTATCTATAACATTAAGAAAGGAACCATTGGTTGTTAACATTGATGTAGAAATTGACATCGTTGTGGCAATTAATATTAAGAAGGAAATTGTTGTCCTTTGACACTGTTGTAGCAATTAGCCTCGCGATTAACATGGCAATTACATAGCAATTACTCTAACCAATAACATGGTTGTAGAAATTAATGTTTGGCAGTGAGAAGGTTGGGTACACTCAAATTAAAGGAGAATAAGAAGACAATACAAACTGCAGAAGGATCAACTCGTGGTCATTCAACAATCAACGCAGTGAACATTCTAAATAGAAAATTTGTGTCCCTTCAACAACGAACTCAGTCATTTTTTTTTTTTTGGGAAAATCCGTGGTTATTTACATCAAACTTAGTCACATTTAATAGGTAAAACGTGGGCATTTAAATAACAATCTCGGTCTCATTTTAAAAGAAAAATCGTGGGCATTTAAACAACAATCTCAGTCTCATTTTAAAAGAAAAATCGTGAGCATTTAAACAACAATCTCAGTCTCATTTTAAAAGAAAAATCATGGGTAGTTAAACAACAATCTCGTTCTTATTTTAAAATCAAAATCATGGGCATTTAAACAACAATCTCAGTCCACTTTTAAAAGGAAAAACGTGGGCATTTCAACAACAATCTTTGTCAACTTTTAAAAGAAAAAATGTGGGCATTTCAACAGCAATCTCAGTCAACTTTTAAAATAAAAAACATGGGCATTTCAACAGCAATCTCAGACACGTTTTAAATAGGAAAATCATGGTTTCCCCTTTTCATTTCCCGGATGCCAAATGCAAATGCATACTGGAATGACCAAAATGCCCTTCCCTTACCAGGATACCAATTATATAAATGCAGATAGGGAAATGATTTCATTTTTCCATTGCCAGGATACCAATACAACACAGACATGAATATCACAAAAAAAACATTTTTCCATTTCAAGGATACCAAATACAAAAATGCAGATAGGGAATCAAATCGTTTTTCCATTGCCAGAATACCAATACAATGCAGACATGAATAACAAATAAAAATGTTTTTCCATTCCAGGATACCAATACAAAAATGCAGACATGAAATCAATTCATTTTTCCATTGCCAGAATACCAAATATAAAAATGAAGACAAGGAATCAAATCATTGTTCCATTTCCAGAATACCAATACAACGTAGACATGAATAACAAATAAAAATGGTTTTTCATTCCACGATACCAATACAAAAATGTAGACATGAAATCAACTCGTTTTTTCATTTCTATAATACCAATACAATGGAGACAGGAATAACAAATAATTTTATTTTTCGATTTCCAGGATACCAATACAAAACTGTAGACAGGAAATCAAATCATTTTTCTATTGCCAAAATACAAAATATAAAAATGCAGACAGGGAATCAAATCATTTTTCCATTTCCAGAATACCAATACAACGCATACATGAATAAAAAACAAAAACGTTTTTCCTTTTCTAGGATACCAATACAAAAATGTAGATAGGAAATCAAATCTTTTTTCCATTGCTAGAATACCAAATATAAAAATGCAAACAGGGAATGAAATCTCTTTTCCATTGCCAGAATACCAATACAATGCAGACAATAGTAAGAGAAACACAAGGATCCAATGGAAAAAGTCATTGAAATGATCACAGGGATTCTATGAGTCAAGGCGTAGAGAAAAACCAACAAGGACGCAAGATAATCCATACACAGAGGTCTTTGCTAGATGGCTCAAGTCAAACAATCATCCAAGGACAATAACGTGGGTAGACGACTGACAGGAACGCCCTTCGCTCATCATTCACACACAAAAAAGTGGGGCGTTAAGATCCATAGGTCTATTAACACCGAAGCGATGATCGTAGATTAGTATCTTGGCCGACTACTCAGGTGAGGAATGATGAGCTAGGGATGAAACGAAAAAACAACCACAATATTCACAAATCAGTACACCACAGGACGGTCAAGACATGTCGGGAATCGAAGGCCATGGGATTCAATCAATCATCGAGCTATAGGCCATGGAAAAATTCAGTCATCAACTAGAACGCTAAGACAATCAATTTACTTACCAAATTAAACATGAAGATCCAAAGAATAAATCCTACTACAATCTACCATAAAAAAATAAAGAAAGTGTACCTTTGCCTGATCGCCCGCTCTGAGTTTATGTCTCATGCGCTCTGTGAAAATCCTTCTTGCTGACTGACGAGACTTCACCGATACCTCCCAACCAATGCTAGGGGTACTCTTCTTACCCCTTATCCCCCCAAGCCACAAAGGGGCCATGCACACTAACCAAGAATCAGCTAGCTCCCAAGTCGCCTCGCAAGGCCGAGCTACCACTCCTCACCGAGATGGGTATCCCAACTCCCACAAGCTAAGTCAATCAAGTATAGATTTCTACAACGTAATGTTACACAAACAGAAGAGATCCTTCCTCCTTCTCCTCCCTCGATTATATAGAGTTTCAAACTCCTTTACATTCCCAAAATTCCATTTAAATTATTGTTCAATAAATTAATTCCTAAAAATCCTCCCCGTACAACTGTCACCCATCCCCTTCATTCCTCCATCAATTAATTTCTTTAATTAATTAATTTCTCTTATTTCCCTCACCCACCTAGAGTCACTCCTAGAATCGCTCCTAGGTGTCCCAAAATTCCCTTACAGGTTTTAATGACTTTCCCCATTATTAATTTGCTAGTTCAATTTAAATTAGAAAGTTATTAAATGGTAGATACCTTACTAAGTTGGACTAACTTCTTTTTCCTAGAGTTTCCTCTTTCTTTTAAGGTTTCCATTTTTCCTAGTTTCCTAATTATTTTAGATTTCCCCTTTTTCCCTTTTTAATTAAACTCAAAAAGGCATGTGCAAAAACTTACCCTTCTTCCCCCTTTTTTTAATGAATTAAATTTTTAATTAGCATAAAAGTAAAACAACCATTCCCCTTTTTAAGTTTTTATCCCAAAATATTTTTATAGAACACTTTAATTGCTTACCCCCTTCTTCTCACAAGGATAATGAAGATTATCTTTATTACTATTTTTTTTTATATATATATATTTTTTTAATTATTATTATTATTATTTTATAAAAAGGTAAAATTTTACCACCAGCAAAGATTAAACCTGGATCTTAATTTTCATGTTGGGCGACAATTTATTAGGCAAATTGTTTTAAAAAATTCTTATCATGTTATTTGTCCTAAGGCCATCTAAGTTCATTCATTTATCATTAACAACGCGACGTTCCCTTTAGGATGCACTAGGTGCTCCAAGGGTGCCACTCGCCTCATATGTTTCCCTTGCGCGACATGCCCTTCAGGACGCACTGTGTGCTCCAAGGGTGCCACTCGCCTCTTTCCATTTGTCTTGCGCGATGTGCCCTTCAGGACGCACCGCGTCCTCCAAGGGTGTCACTCGCTTCTTGACTGACTTAGTAGACATCAAAAAACCCTGGAGTCAATACTCCACCAGGTGAACTTGTGGGAGACTAAGGGCCTCTAAGGAATAAGGCCCCCGCCTTATTGCGAGCCCCTTAGAATCATCGTGAGCGACTGTCGCAGTTTGCCCTCATGGTATCGTGGGTCCTCTAGAACTAGGTAAATGTTAACCTACAGTTCAAGCCACGACGAGAGTGCTAGTAGGTTATGATAGGGTTGTTTTCCACACCTCTCCCTCAACATCTCTGGTAGTCATGCATGACCCCTCTACTCCACATGTGAGTCTGATCGGCAAGTTATCGTCAGCCTGCATCATCAACGAATCATGTCAGAAATATATCCATAAGCATATTGTCTAATCATATGCACTCATATCACATATAAAATAATCAAACCCCAATAGTTCACTCCCCGACTTGATTCGGAGTCTAAGGGGTTCCATTGATGCCTCTGCACCCTCGAGGCCCAAAATCCTACACAGTCAGTAAAAACGAGTCAATAGCACCTGTCTATGTCAATGCATCAAAACAACATGACATCAACCCATAACGCCTCATAATCAAAATCAATGTTTTAATAGCATAATAATCCAGATCACTTGTGAGAAAGTGTCCTCAAAGAATAAGTTCGCTCAGTGCGCAAGAGAGGGATGTTACATGTTATGGTTCTTAAATTCATTTTTCCATAAATTAAATTAATAGTCAATTAATTTTAGGTTAAAAAAATCATGAATACATAAGATTTAAATTGAATGAGTTTTTAATTGGATCATTAAAAGATATTAAATCAAGAATCTTTTAAGCTAATAAAAAAAAATTAAGATTAACTTAATAAAAAATACAAAATTAAAATTTAATTCGGTTTAGGAAATTTCCTCGTAGGAAATTAGATTCACAATATGTTATCTAAGACCCATGGTGTACTAAGTTTTAATAGTGCCATGGTTAATAGATTTAGTTTGCTAATAGAACTTGGATTTAATATTATCTAAACATTCGTTATCTCACAATTACAATTTCAATGAAGCTCAATTATAAAAGAATTTAAAGGAGATTTGAATTTTTTTAAATTAATCAAGCCTTTATAAGAAAATAAATTAATACAAAATTGATTGGAAATT
>SNQJ01S0024479.1:17033-31950 GCA_010110895.2 Picea sitchensis | reverse complement strand
TATATATATATATTCCAAATAAGAAAAAACTTTATATTTGGAAAAACAATGTACATATTTTTGTCCTGCTATGAGGACCGCTCATTGTCTACATATACTCCCCTTCCATAACTCTATTACATTCTATTCCTAACAAAAAACTAAAATAACCTTACATTCAATCCATTTTTCTCCACAAAAAAAAACTTGTATATCCAACTATCCAAAAGTACAAGTTTATTATAGAAATGACATCTCATCAATCAAACAATCATCAAGGAATTCATAGAAAATGAAATATCATTGATCTAAAAGAAGAGCATCCTTATATAATTGATCATCTTTGGAGTTCAACTCCCTCTATATATGTGCACAAGAAAACCATTCCATCTCATCTAAGAAAACTCGAATTTGACCCAACAAAGCTTGAAGACGCAACACCTAAACTTGTCTACTTTTGTTTACCCATTCCATGACAAATTTTGCGTCCCCCATTAATTGTATGTTTTTTTAATTTGATGAATTTACCATGAACATCTAACCCCATAAACCTGAAATTCATCTTTCACATTTGTTCCCAAGCCTGGGATATATCTGATTTCAAAACAATGCTTCATGTATATGTGTAAAAGAGATCCTACCCGACACATTGGAGGATGGATCTGTCTTGCAACATAAAAAAATGCCTAGGGAATCTCGTTCACTCTGTATGGCATGATAGGAGTGTGGCTTTTAGCCAAATTCCTCCTTGGACATTAGATTCATAGAATGTTAATAGATTTAGTTTGCTAAAAGAATTTGGATTTAATATTATTTAAATATCATTATCTCACATTTAAAATTTCAAATAATATCACTTATAAAAGTATTTAAAGGATATTTGAATTTTTTTAAATTAATCAACCCTTTATAAGAAAATAAATTAATATAAAATTAGATGGAATTTTTTTTTGTTTATTTGAAATTTCCACTAAACCACACTATTTTAAGTTTCAACTTCTTCCACTTACCTCCCATAAAATGTTTTTCATATATATATATATTATTCCAACTAAAAAAAAACTTTATATTTCGAGAAAAAATATACATATTTTTGTCCTTCAATTAGGACTGCTTACTCACATTCCATATCTCTATTACATTCTATTTCCAGAAAACACTAAAATAACCTTGCATTCAATCCATCTTTCTCCAAAAACAAAACTTGTTTATCCAATAGAACTATCCAAGAGCACAAGTTTATTACAGAAACAACATCTCATCAATGAAATGACGATCATGGAATTCCTAGAAAATGAAAGATCCTTGATCTAAAAGAAAAACATGCTTAGATAATTGATCAGCTTTGGAGTTCAACTCCTTTTGTGTATGTTCACAAGAAAACCATTCCATCTCATCCAAGAACACTCAAATTTGACCCAACAAAGGTTGAAGGAACAACAACTAAACTTGCATGTTTTTTTTTCCCATTCCATGACAACTTTTGAGTCCTTTAATTATGATTCTTTTAACTTTAATAAACTTCCCATGAACATTTGATCCCATAAGTTTGAAAATTCAACCGTCATATTTTCTCCCAAGCCTAGGCTATATATGATTTCAAAATAATGCTTCACGTATATGTGTAAAGTAGCTCCTACCCCACACCTCGAAGGATGGTGTTACAGGAGAATCCCCTTATGGAAAAGTGGATTTCCTCTTGGATACTCGACCCCTATGACCAAGATAGAAAAGTTATATTGTGGACACTGACATTCCTTTTCATGAAGCTAAATTATTCAAAGAAGAAGAAGGAAGAAGGGTAAATACCTTTTATTGACGTTTGTCCTTGCAAAATCCAAGATGATCTTGATATCCAAGTTCTTCAGAAGGTCCTGCAATACAATGACCAACAACAATGAAACATACTTCCTACTCTACCATGATTAGATTCATAATGGATCTATAAAAGAAACAAGTTCATGAAATGTACACAAACTTTAAAGGAAACAGGCCAAGCATAGATTTATATTAATGAAAACAAGGTGAAATGATTACAGCCGTAGATGTAGGTGTAGCAGCTTCACCAAGATCTTTTTGTCCAAACACTTTCTCAAATAATCCACACACATAATGATGATGCTTCAATGATATCTCCCTTATGAGATCATAATTTTGATGCTTTACAATGTCTCTATCTGCTTTTACCATGAGAAGGCCTCCTTATATAAGCTTGGAGAGACCCAACCACCTTAGATATTATTGGGATAGTTTGACGATCTTTCTCCATCATTTATGGATCCTCCCTAAGATGTAGCCTTGAGCTCAGATTTGAATCCAACTAATTTCCAAGATAACGGGGATTTTTCCTCATTCTCCTCAACAACCCAAAATTTTCTCAAACAGGCCAGCGCTCCCCCAAAAGGGTGCACAAAGCGTTGCAATGCTCCCCCAAAGAAGTCTAGGGAGCGTTGGCACTCCCTAACAGTGAGTAGGGGAGCACTACCCAAAATTCCTTTTGAAAATACTAGCACTCCCCCAAAAGGGTGTACAGGGTGTTGCAACTCTCCCCCAAAGGAGGCTAGGGAGTGTTGGCACTCCCTAACAGTGGGCAGGTGAGCGTTTCCTTCTAAAAATCATTTTTAAGTGGTTTTATTCATGGAAAATGCTTTATTCTCCTCATGATATGATTTCTCCTGCTTAAACCAGTCTTTAAGGTGTCCTAAGTATCCTTATGATGTCGTTAGAGACACGACATAGGCAAGATGGCAGTATGATGTTTGCGACGCTTGAGACAAAAAATGCGACACTAGTAATGACGACAATGGATCATCATTGAAGTGAGTAATTTTGATGTGTAACATATTGCCCCACAAAGTACTAAGTTAGAATACAGAAACTGATGACTGAAGTAATTTGTAGACTTTTTCAAGCAAGGGTACGGACTCAGAGAACCTGATAGAATCTACACACAACCATCAAACAAATATTATGACATGTTTCAAACCCAAGGAAGGCATACCTATGCTTGAGTGATAAATACTTTCAAGGTATGGCCACCATAAAATACACTTCGGATCCATAATTATATTGACAAAAAGGTGTAGCCACTGAAGATACAATGTGGATCTATACTCCTATGACCTGAAATGATCGTAGGCATGAAGAATACATAGTGGATCTATGAGACGACAAGACATAGCCACGACCAATACAAAGTTGATCTATGTGATAGTATATGTGTCAACGTTCCAAAGAAACTCTGTCACAACCTCAACAAAGTATATATCAGAGTGATCACTCAACCCATTGTCTTCTTATTGGTCTCGATGAAGTACGAATCTAACCATGTGAATAGATGTCCTAATGTCGAACATGGTAGAAACCACTTGATTACCGATCAATGAGGTAAACCATTAACAATCACGAGGGAAATCACCATTGATGTCAATGATTCCCAAGGTACCCTAGTACATTCCAGTGAATGTGAACAAATGAGTTGAGGTCGAACGTCTGTGGAATCATTCGATCAGGGGTCAATGATGTAAACCACTGATGGAAGTGAGGAGACCTTCCAATGAGGCATTCAGGTCCCAAGGTACTAACTGGTTTCTAAGTCTAGTTCCTGGATAATGTGTTGAGGTCGACAGGAATAGAATCGTCGCAGGAGGGCCTTGATTTATCCCCCATCAATGACAGGAAATTGACACAAATATGTAAATTGGTAGATCAAATGAACATGGACTGACACAGGTATTGAAACAAGATATTTTTGGTAGTTGAATCTCAAGGAAGATACTTCCCTTGAACACTGAGACACACCATCAGAAACATGACATGGACCAAAACATGATGATCAAGTGGATACTGTGACTTTCGTCAGGTGACCCAAAGGAGTAAGAAAACTCAAAGGATTGGTTCAGTGAAGAGGTTTAGCTGATGAAAATTCATGCAAAGACAAAGTGGCGTGTTCAAGGGGGACCGTAAGAGTTACTTGTAATGTTCCCCAAAACTGCTTGGCTTGCTTCCTTTGATTTTTCCCCCATCTAGATAGACGAGCACCTCTTTTTAATTTAATGAGATTAAGGAGGGTAACACATGCTCGATGTAACTCATCTTCGGTAAGTCCCTCTTCCTTTGTTTAACAGACTGGAAGAAGTAAGGGTTCGGTCCCATATGGGCCCTTCAATGTATGATTGTTTAACGAGTACAAAGAAGGTAAACTCAGTGGTTTTTCATATTTACAGAGCTTGAAAATGAATTAAATACGACTCCATTGTTTTCCTTTTTCATAATGTTAGTCTCACAAGGCTGAAAAAGAGATAAATTATCACTCAAAAAATTCCCTCTCAAACCTTTTAACGAGTGGGAAAGGAAGCAAGATCACTCAAGAATCTTTTCACGTTTAGAGATTCTGAAAAGAGCTTAAAGGAGACTCCAGGGGGTTCATTTTTGGTATAAACTTTATGAGTCTGAAGAAGTGATAAAAGTATACCCGGTTACATTCTCATGTATTTACGAGCACGAGAAGGAACAAATACTAAGCTCAGTGTGCCCCCAGCTTGAAATCTAGTGGCTTGACTCCATAATGATCATCAAAGGCTGGAGACATGCCCCCCAAGCTTCAATTAATTCACCAAATTTGAGGTTGTTACCAAATTCTCTACTATATGGAGAAAAAGGATTAGGGTGGATGAAATGAAGGTTCAAATATGAGACCTAACGAAAGACTCGAATCGACATCTACGACATCTGGCGAAAGACTCAAATCGACATCTATGAGATCTGGCGAAAGACTCAACCTGACAGGAGAGGTGATTGTTTCATTTTTTAACAAGCTTGACATAAGAAAAGAACTATGTTGAAGGCTCCGGGTTCAATCCCCAGATTTATGTTTCATTTTTTAACGAGCTTGTTACAGAGAGAAAAACTATGCTCAAAGCCTCTGTTTGATTTTTTAACGAGCTTGCCATAGAAAAGAGAAACTATGATCGTGACATTTTGTTGATCATGGATTCCAAGAGGATAATGCTCTGGAAGGACACCATGACAAGGGACAAAACTCGGTCATGGCTTCCAAGAAAAATTCATTGGATGGAAGAAGAATGCTCCAGAAGGAATACATGTTGAGGGTCTTGTCAGGGGTAAGGAGATCAGGCTCCAATAGCTCTACCAAAGAGATCACCATGTCAAATACCAGATCTAAGTCATCGAAAGTTGAATTCATGGGAGACAACACCACATAATTGACCTGTGGAAGGCGTGATACCGACTGCATATAAAACCCATTTAGGGAGGTCATTGGGTCGATGGTCAAGTCAGGTCCAACGAACGAAAGTTGATCAATATTCACCATTCTTCCATCATGAGGGAAGATATCTCGCGAAAGAGAGTGGACACAATGGATTTCATGTCATAGACATAATATCTCCCAAGGAGTAAATCGAAATCCAAGGGGTCCTAGACTACCATAACATCAATAAAGACAGTTTCCCCTCCCAAAGTTACAGGAAATTGGGGAAGGATCCCTAAAGAGTGACTTTTTCTTCTGTTAAAATCGAACAGAGTCTGGGTAACCGAGACAAGCCGAGGATAACCCAAATCTTGCCAAGCAATAGAGGACAAAATACTAACATACGAACCTTCATCTATCAGTGCATGAGGAACATCCTGACCACAAACCTGTACTGTAATCTTGAAAGGAATGTGAGAGGGAAGACGAGTTCCAGTTAGCACACCCCAATAAAGAATGATGGCCTCATTACTTGGATGGGGTTCTGCAGGAGAGGGAGGAATGCCCCCCAACACGGTAGATTTTGTATCAAACAAAAAAACGTGGGCAAAATCAGGTTTACTCTCTAGAGGGAGAGTAGGGTCATTGATGATGGGATAAGATCGACCACGTTGTCACTCTTAGGAGGAAGAGCGGGATTGACCGATGAATTAAATGGAACAACCACTTTGGCACTCTTCGGATGAAGGGTGGGACTGACCGAGGAAAGAACTGGATCAGTCACTTTGACACTCTTTGGAGGAAGAGTGGGATCGATCGATGGCAGAACCAGAGTAGCCACTTTGGCACTCCTCAATGGAGGAGTGGGATCGATCGATGGTGGAACCAGATCAAATACTTTGGTACTCGTCAGAGGAGGAGTGGGATTGACCGATGAAGTAACTAGATCAACCAATTTGGCACTCCTAAATGGAGGAGTGGGATCGATCGATAATGACATCAAATCGACCATTTTGGTTTCATTTTCCAAGGGGAGAATGGGGTCGACAGGTGAAAACGGATCGACCGTTTGGGTTAGTGGTTCAACCGAGGATGAAACTATATTGACCACCAGATCAACTAGATTGATCGGGGATGGAACCAGATTGACCATTCCATCAACTAACGATGGGTTGTGAGAAATATTATGATAATCGATTGGAAGTTGAATTTTTTTCAAAAGAGAATAAGCCTCGTCCATATGAGGACAAAGGTGAGAATAATTATCACCTTTGCATAACATACAAGGAAATTTGACAGTTATCTTCTTCTTACAAACCTTAATGTCACTAGTTGATGGGGCATCACCAGCATGTCTAGCAGAGGCCGATGATGTGGAGGACCACATTTCTAAGACCTTGGGAAGACCGGGGAAATCCCTTATAAAGTGGTCACCCTTACAAATACTGCAAGGGAATTTGGGTTTCAAATTCTTCATTTTAAGCTTGTTGACCTCATCAATACTCCTAGTACTATTAACAGTAGCCAGTTGCTTAGATTCAACATATGATGTAGTTGGAGGCTTGGTCCTTTTTGGGTTTTTCTTCTTCTCCTCTTTATGTTTCTTCTTATTCTAATCAACCTGGCTACTTTCTTTAGAGATTTCACTGGGAGAAGAAGGAGAAAAGGAAGGAGACTTAATGGGTGAAGAAGGAGAAAAGTCGACATGAGGTTGATGTGTGGGTGGTGTACTGACATATGAAGTATTATGTGCAGTTCAAGAACTGGGAGGATTCGAGATCACCGGAGTGGGGAATAACCAAACCGGTAATCCGATGGTGAGTCTCGGAAGACTTAGTGTGGCAATGTACGGAGGACAAAAGTTTCCAAAAGAAGGAAATGTGAAAGGTTCCTTGGGACAAGGGGTTCCTCCATTGGTACTCCTAGGAGTTCGTGCCATTAACAATGACTCGGCCTAACATACACTAAGTAAAACAAACAACACACTCTATTAATCTAAAAGAAAACAATCAAACAAAACTTCTCACAATGAAACCACTAGTTGGTGATGAAATCCAACATCACAAGATAAATATAGGAAGGGGCGGGGATAGACTGGGTGGATCAGTTATGTTGGAAACCTTCTTAATGGACTTATGACTTTGTGCAAGATTCCATGTAGTTAATGTGGATTTACCCTCCAAGGAGCTTGAGTGAGTTTGACCAACGTCTGTTCCAAGTACAATGAGACTTCCCTTCACCGTCACCTTGTGTAAGACCCTTAAGATTATGGCTACTAAGGTCACCAAATCGTAGTCATACCCTGGGCAGGTACAGTCGATAGTCTAGTCCAAACATATGTGTAGGATAACAAGTCTTAAATCCTTCGAGAGAACTGCAGACAAATGGACCGATGAAACTCCAGAGGACCTCAAACAGATTCGAAATTCACGAAGCACCGAGACCAAATGAAGACAGTTGAACCTTAAGAAGAATCCCCAATATACGATCTGACTACTACGAATGGTTAAACCACAGAGGGATAATATATGTAAATCTTCCGAACGCGACCTCATGCATGACCTCTATGTGAGAGGGGGATCCCAGAAAGCCTATATGACAATTAGATTTTCTCTCCCTATCGCAATATGATAATGTTTGTTTGACAACTTTGGAAAGTTATCCTTTCAACCTATTCCAAATCCCTACACCTTAAGCTAATGTAGGTTTGCTAACAGAAAATGTAAAAATGTCTAATGAATTTTAGTTAAGCACTTGATTTTAAGGTTGTTGTTTACTCATAGGTGTATGAGAGTGAAAATTGATGATATCATGACTCAATTCCCAAAACATGCATAAGAAATGATAAGCAGTATTTTCTTTCAATGGATGTCTATTTAAGGGAAGAGGAAGGATTTTCCTTTCACTTTCAAACACTAAGATGAAATGACCTCATGAAATAGTCCTCAATCAAAAATTTGATACAATGTTAAAATGTTTATATGTGATTGATAATCAGTTTGATGTAAAGCTTCCTATGTTAATCAAACTTCAAGATCTGTGAGATTTAAGCAACTCGGAAGAAAACTTCACATAAACAAAAACACACCCTCGTTGTGATCAAACAAGACAAAATAAAAACAAATCCATATAGGAGGAAATGCTTGTAGAAAATACCTCAAAGATCAAATTGAAATAGTGAAAAGATTTTTGAATTTCCTTACAAAAACTTTCAGTCAATCAGATAAGTGAGAAAGCAATAGATCGACTCCAAATATCAGTGAAGCAGAGTGACTCAAAGCAAGGAAAATAGATTTCAAAAATCCAAAAAAAACATCATTAATCCTTAGAAATCAAATAATTGGAGTCTAAACAAGGACACACTAAGATAGCATAAACCTTGAGCAGATGAATCAACAAAAAGAAGACTGAGAAAAACTACTCCCAAAAAGATTTTTGCAGAAAGAGGGGAAGCACTCTGGTGTCAAGGGTACCATAGAATTGCAACGCTCTGTGGGAGCCTTCCAGGGAGTGCCAACGCCCTGGTGGTAAGGGTAGGGGAGTGTTGGCCTCTCAAAACTCAAAACGTTTCCCAGAAATAAAAAAACACTCAGGAAAAATGCAAAACTTCAGAGTGTAAGATGAATCCAAGAGCCAACAACACATCTAAGAACCAGGCACACAGCATGCATAATATTAAAAAAATGAGCAAAGGCCAAAACAAGACCTAGGAAAGGAATAAAAAATCAAAGTTCCTCCCCAGTGGAGTCACCAATTTCTGTTACAGGAGAATCCCCCTGTAGACAAGTGGATTTCCTCTTGGATAATAGAACCCTATGACCAAGATAGAAAACTACTATTGTGGACACTTTCATTCCTTTTAATGAAGATAAAATATTCAAAGAAGAAGAAGGAATAAGGGTAAATACCTTTTACCGACGTTTGTCCTTGCTCGATCCAGGATGATCCTGATCTCCAAGTTCTTTAGAAGGTCCTGCAATACAATGAGCAACCACAATGAAACATACTTCCTACTCTACCATGATTATCTTCATAATGGATCTATAAAAGAAACAAGTTCATGAAATGTACACAAACGTTAAAGGAAATAAGCCAAACATAGATTTATATTAATGAAAACAATGTGAAATGCTTACAGCCATAGATGTAGGTGCAACAACTTCACCAAGCTCTCTTTGTCTAGACCCTTGCTCAAATAATCCACACACAGATGATCATGCTTCAATGATATCTCCCTTATGAGATCATAACTTTTATGCTTTATAATGTCTCTATCTTCTTTTACCATGAGAAGGCCTCCTTATATAAGCTTGGAGAGACCCAACCACCTTAGAGATTCTTGGGATAGGTTGAGGATCTTTCTCCATCAGTTGTGGATCCTCCCTAATATGTATCCTTGACCTCAGATTCGAATCCAACTGATTTGCAAGATAAGGGGTATTTTTCCCTGATTCTCCTCAACAACCTAAAATTTGCTCAAATAGGCTAGCGCTCCACCAAAAGGGTGCACAGAGTGTTGCAACACTCCACCAAAGAATGATATGGACCACTGGAACTCCGTGACAGTGGGTAGGGTAACGCTTCCCAAAATTCCTTCAGAAAATCCTAGCACTCCCCCATAAGCATGTACATGATGCTGCAACGCTCCCCTAAAGGAGGCTAGGGAGTGTTGGCACTCCCTAACAGTGGGTAGGGGAGTGTTTCCTTCTAAAAATCATTTTTAAGTGGTTTTATTCATGGAAAATGCTTTGTACTCCTCATCAGATGATTTCTCCTTATTAAAGAAGTCTTTGAAGGTGTCTTAACTGTCCTTATGATGTCATTAGAGACACGACATAGGCAAGATGGCAGTATGATATTTGTTACAGTTGCGACCAAAAATTTGACACTTGCGACACTAGTAATGACGACAATGGGTCATCATTGAAGTGAGTAATTTTGATGTGTAACAGATGGTTATTCCTTGCACCATCAAAAAATTCCCAAGTAATCCCATTCACTGGGTATGGCATGAGAGGAGTGCTCTTTGGAGCCTTGGATATATTTTGAATTCGCTTGCCTGCTTTTAGATCAAACCTACCACTGCCTCCTATTGAATGAAACAATCTTGAAATATATAAAGATTTGTTTCCCACCATATGAAGTATGCAAATATGCATGGAAGAGACATGTATTCCGTTATGGATTTTGAACCCAAACAAGTAGATAACCACTTTTTTTGTACAACCTACCAGCATATCCTATTTCAATTTGAAATAAGAAGATATATAAAAATAGACCTGTTGTGTAGAAGACCATTGGAAAAATAGATATGTGGTTGATTCTTTTCTATTCCTACACATATCACAACAACTTGGACCAATCCAACCCCTCCGAAGACTAATTTCCCAAGTTATCAATTTGTTCTCCAATGCCAACCACAACTGAATTTTAATTTTTGTAGGATCGTGTAATTTCCATATAGGGGTCCACCGCCACTTCTTTAATCCATTTAACTATACTTATATGATTGCATGATATCCCAAATTCGTTGAGTAGTTACTTTATTTTTTATTGTGATCCTAGTAAAGGAAATACTACTCATCATCATTTAGGGTGATACAATTTTTTTTTAGATTGGTGGTTAATTTTCCCCATTCTTCTACCTCGCAAACTAATAAACCAAGATCCTCTTCTTCAAACCAAATAGACCTTCGTGTTGAATCCATCCTTTTTGCACACGAGTCCCTCAATCTGGAAATACCCAAAATACGAAGATTTAGATTTAGCTCCTCAAATCATTTATGAGACAATGTTGTTCCTTCCCAAGTATCCTCTCTAATTTGAAATTTTATGCCACTTCCAATTTTCTACACTTCCCAATCACCAATCAAGGCGAATGCATCTACCATCGCTTTCCACACTATTGTCTTGTTTGTAATAATTTTTTTTGTCTACGAAAGCATTCTTTGAATTACTATCATGCTAGTTATTTAGACAACACTACTTTTGACCACAACATTTTCTTGTGTATTAGTCTCCAAGGGATTTTTGCCTCGAAAGCCTTGCTAAACTTGAAAATATTTTTTATCCCCCACCCTCCCAACACTTTTTGCATCACTGAATTCTTCCATCTCACGAGGGGAATACCATCAACATCCTTTTTTCTGGAACACAAGGATTGAAAACAAAATTTTCTTACTTGAATTAGAATCCCTTTTGGGATTTAGATAATCGCATATTCACCCACATTCCAATTTAAGCCTAAATTTCCTTGATGAGACACATCAAATATATCAAGCAATGTTAATTTCTCTTTATGTAAAAACAAAAATATTTTATACTAAATTTGATTTCAATATGATCATAGGGGAGGAGGGATCTTAACTGAGATTTTAAATATTTTGTCAATGTGTGAATTCTCAGTTAGTATTTCTCCTTGTTTATCTCCTTTTTTTTATCTTGACAATAAGGATTCAGAAGTCTCTTAAAACTTCAAATTCCTTCTGTGATCCTGCACCAAAAATATTAACATCATCAAGAAAAAGGAGATGGGTAAAAAAAAATGTCTTATAGTTATGAATTCCTTTGAGCCTCCCAATACTTTTTTCATTTTGTATGAGATTACTCAATCCCTATGCAACAATAAGGAAATGAAATGGAGATAACAAACACCCCTAACAGAGGCCTCTTGAAGAATGAAAAAACTTAGAAGGAGAGCCATTATTTAAGAATGCAAAAGAAGCTAACAAAATGAAGCTCATGATCAAGTTCACCAAATGAAGGTTCATTCCCATTTGGATTAAATCTAGATTAGTGAAGAACTATCTTACATTATCATATACTTTTGTGATATCAATGACTTGGAAATCAATTTATAGCTCGTATTACATCAGGAAATTGCCCTTAAGTCCTCGAACGAGGAGGCCACATTCTTCATAGGAATGAGCACAAGGAAAGTTTTGTTAAAGGATCCCAACATTTTATGAGAGAGTTGAGATTCTTTCAAAGACAACAAACAACTAAATTTTTTTATAGAAATGGTTGGAGAGTTTTCTTCTACTAATATTTATGAAGATGAACAAGAAGACGAAGAAGAAACTAATACCCCTAAAAATGTTGCGGGGAAGATTGCAAATCAAAATATTGTGCAAATAAAAAAAATTATATTCCTAGATGGTTAATCCCTCTTAGAAAACAATTTTGATCAAAATAATTTTTCTATCAATCCCATGTTAAAAGCTTTAATCGAAGAAGTTCAAGATGTAAATATTGGCACTAATGAAAAGCCCAAGATTAGTAAGTTATTTAAATCATTATTTACTAAGGAAAAATAGAGATATATTGATCTCTGTAAATATTACACTTGACGTCTTTTCATGGAGCTATGAAGATTTAAAAACTTATGATACGTGTATCGTTCAACATAGGATATTTCTTAAGTAAGGAGTAAAATATTTCAGACATAATATTTGACGTGGAAATCCTTTATTGTTACACGTCGTCGAGAAAGAGGTGAATGAATTGTTGGATGCTATTGTCCCACTTAGATATTCTTAATGGTTCGTTAACTTAGTTCATCTTCAGAAAAAGAGTGGAGAAACTCATCTCAATATAGATTTTAAAAATCCCAATTGTGTTTTATTAAATGACAATTACCCTCTACCTAAAATGGATCCTATATTGCATAGGTAATTGGTTCACGTATGGATGGAGTTTTTGGATATAAACACATTTTTGTTCAAGAAGATGATAGATATAAGACAACTTTCATCACACCTTGGGGCCCTTTTATGTATGGAAAAATGCCTTTCAAATTGATGAATGTTGGTTCTAGTTTCCAAAGAGAAATGGATATTTCTTTTGATAATGTTAGGGATGAATTTATAGTTATCTGTATTCATGATATCACAAAATTTTCTAAATCCTATAATCTTTGCAAGGAGCATTTGAAGTATTGATTTTTGAAATGCAGAAAATATGGTTTGTCTCTTAATCCCCAAAAAAATTATTTTTTTTATTACTGAAGGTAAGCTTCTTGGACATATTGTCACTCAAGATGGTATTAGAATAGATCCTGAAATAATAGAAGTTATAAAAGCTATTTTTTTACCTAGACAATAGCAAGAAGTTCAGTCTTTTTTGGGAAAGATTAATTTTTTGAGATGTTTTATACATAATTTCGCAGATATTGCGAAGGAAATTACAAATATTCTCAAGCAAGGAAACAATTTCAAATGGATTACAACTTCTAGATCTACTTTTTAGAAAATTAAAAAAGATTTTACCAAGTCCCCATTGTTGGTAAGCCTTGATTACACAAAATATTTAATTATTTTCCCCTTGTCATCAAAAGACACCATTGTTGTTGTTTTATTACAAAAATAAAATGAAAATGGTTTTGAACAACCAATTGCATTTTTCAACAGAACAGTGCAAGATGCATAATTAAACTATAATTTTATGGAAAAGAAAGTGATTTCCTTGGTTAAATCTCTCAAATCCTTTAGAATTTATATCTTACATTTAAAAACCATAGTTTTCAACCCATGCTCAACAATGAAAGATATCCTAACCCTACAAGATAGTGAAGGTAGGAGAGGAAATTGGATAACAAAGATAGAGGAATATGATTTGGAAATGAAACCTACTAATTTAATTAAAGGTTAGGGATTGAAAAAATTATTAGCATAATCAAATTGTGAGACTCTAAATATAAATCAAATATTCGATGGTAAAATAGTTCAACATAAAAATGAAGAGAAATAGTCTAGAAATTTGCTACATGAACCTCCATATCAAGAGATAGATAGTTTCTTAACTTCTTCTCCCTTGTATGGAGATATTGTTTATTATTTGCAAAACCTGCAATGTCCACGTCATTTAGATAAGTGAACATTCCTTGAAACTTAATGAAACAAAGTATTGTATACTTAGAGATGTTCTATATTGAAAAGACTGTTAAGACATAATATTGTCTCATTACCCCTTAATTGGGGCATATTATATTAGTAATTTTATTTTATTTATGTCGGCTTTAGGCCATTAGTTGTAATTATACCTTCTAGTCTCCTATATATACCAAGGAGACATTTTAATTTTGAATCATCTTGTACTTGAACATTTAAGTGGGGTAAAAGGAGGTTGCCCCCTCGAAGAGGCTTATTATCTGAAATTATCTCTTTTTCAAGGTGTTGAGTACTTTTTCTGAGAATTTTCTATGCTATATTGATATTTGGTTCTTAACATATTGTATCAAAGCTCAAGGTCTTGGGGTTTAGCTGCTACATCTGAGACACCTTGGAATTTTCTTTATAACCTGTTTTCTACAATGTTTCAGAAGGAATGGCTTGGAGGATATTTAGTACAAGGAGAAAGGTACATTGGGTTAAACATTCAGCTCCTGAGGCATTATACTTTCGAAGATATAGCCTATACAAGATAGGGTACTGGAATCATCCTGAACTTAGGTATTGCGAAATTTTTGCTATAAAAATGTTTCTGTAACATTTCAGACCCTGAAATCCAGAGGATATTTACAAAAATTAGTAAGGTAGTTGTGGTAAAAAATTCAGCTTCTGGGTCATCTTAAATTTGTAGATACCCCTGTGTAAGATAGGGTATCTGACTAGTCCTATTGACTAGTCTCAAGAAGGTGTTCCAGGTAAAATAATCATAACTTCTTCCTAGAGTATCCAAATTGAGTGGGACTAGTTTCATTGGATTGTGGATAGTCTGTAGTATTTC
>SNQJ01S0024479.1:0-17023 GCA_010110895.2 Picea sitchensis | reverse complement strand
GACGATGTTCAGCAGAAACAGTCACCGTTGAGTTGGCTTTGTAAGAAATGGTTGGATTTCTTGAGCAAGTAACGCTTGCATTTTTCTATTGTAAATGCACTTTTCAGCGTTATGTGTGCATTTATGGGAAGCATGATAAGTTGCATAAATTCGCCAGGAGGATGTAAAATATGGATATGATGTTCACTTGTTGCAGCCATTTATCTTTTTCATTTCAGCTCTTATGTACCCACATGTTACGGGGTTTATGTACTTATGTTTGTACTGAAAGGAGAGTTGAAGAGTCATGCACATGCATTTGTTTTTATGTATGTGTAAACAATGAACCTGGTGATGGTTCATCATGAATGATTCATGATTGATTCATGATTGTGTATCATGTATGTCGACTTGTCAGTTTGGGAAGGTCGATATGTTTCGACTTGTGTCGATGTTGTCTGACGACTATGTGTGTCGATCGTGTTTTTCGACTTATGTTTAGTCAATGGAGTTTGTTGACTTGTAAGTTGATTTTGAGTACACCATGATGCAAGAAAACTCCATGTTCTTTGATGAAGTACGAGATGCGACAGTTGTTTGAAGAGAAAAAGACTTTGTTGGCATCATTTTTTAGTCTTGTATAATTTGTTTTCAAGATTGATGGTTTTCTTGGCTTGTGACAAGATGTCGCAGGAAGTTTTTTTGCAGCCATTGGAGAGTTGATTGTGTTGACGTCAAAGAGTTTGAAAGAGGGACTTGATTATCAGTGGGAAGGTTGGCAGTTTTCCAAGCACAGAGAGAACAGTGGGTCAACAGCAGCCAGAGAACAGTGGTTGAGGGACATAGCCAGTTGCAATGCAAGGCATGTCAAAGTATCCAGGTGATTATCAAAATAATTTTCAAGTAGAATCAGTTGATAGAACTTGAAAGAAGACAGATAATCATAAGCTTTTGTGGGTCCAAAAGCCTTTCAGTGGGAAGGTGTGATCAAAATCTGGACCAGGGGTCAAATTTTAGCTCAAAACTCAATGTTCTCGGAATTGCCTCAAAATGAACGTGAGCGTATCCCTTGTCGTTGCGAACCAAACGCAACTCGTTTCGTCTCAAACGGACGTCTGGAGCGAGAGATATTGCGTTCTTTCCGAATCGTCAAAGAGGAAAAAAAAATGGATGTTGACTGTGCAGTCCGTACAGTCCGTACGGATGCTGATGTGGCAGGGCCGTACAGTGACATGGAAGGATACGACTCACATGTGGCAGTTGACGTGGCAGGCATTTGACAGGACACATGGACAAATAGATTGTTGACACGTGGCATTTAATGGGCGAATAGTTTGGTGCCACGTGACCCAGACGTAGGCTGCCACGTGGAACCCCATTTTTGGTTGGTTATAAAATGTTATGTGGAGTCCGTGGGATTCAAACCCCGGACCTCCCCACACGCTGAGCTTTAAAAAAGTCGGAATAACCAACGCGCCATGCCATTGGATGTTAACAATGTATGTTTTAAATTTTATTTAAATTATACCATATTAAAGTTTGGGCGGTAAAAACCTTTGGAGTTCGCGGGGTTCAACCCCCGGACCTCCGACACTGCATAGTTTTAACAAAACCCGACCGACCGTTGGGTTATACATTGTGCCTTGTTATGTATACAAAATCATATATATATATATAACTTTAATGTTTGTAGCCATTGGCGGGGGTCGGGCCAGGGATTAGCCCTGGCCCGTGGTCGTATAGTCATTGCATATGGCCATGGTGTATGTGTTTATGCGCGTGGTTGTAATGGTTGGCACGCATAGCCCGTGGTCCTTTACTCTTTTTCCATATGACCATGTATGGATCGTGGGGGAAGTTTCAACGGTTATAACCATTAACCACTTTTGCTCATGCGCGAGGTCACATGACCCATATGCCCAGGTGCCTAGGCGGTTAGGGGCTGGCACGCCCTTAACTGTCCTATGGTTTGCACCGTTGGCGTGGTTGCGACCGATGCTGGGTTTTCACGCTTTAAAATGCGTGTGAGGCAGGTTCATTAAACAAGGGTGGATTTTGGCGAACCAGAGACAACAAGCTTGAAGGAGGAAAATGGCAGGAGGCCTATCTTCTTCATCTTTTGGCCGATTGAGGTGCCGTAAAACCCCAGCTAGGGGTTTTTAGACGTCCTGAATCCATTGGCATTGTTATCAAGGCCATATGAAGAATTATTTTGCAGGTTTTTCACCATTGAAGTTTCAGCAAGCTCCAGGGAGCTTGAAGCCCCCATTGATTGAGGACATGTTTTGGTGAGCCTATGTTTGTTTTCTGTGATTGAATAATCATTTTTGGATAATTGATATGCTATGAACACATTGGGACAGGTTTCAGAGGCTGTTGAGGACTTTTACATGTTTTTTTTCCAAAGATAAGCTCAGGGAAGCTTATGGCCACATGTAGAAGAGGTCATGCCCGGATGAGCCATGATCCGTTTTCAGAGTTCTATTAGTCATTTTTGGGGTTTTTATGTGTTCTGATCCTAATGGTACAGTATGTTTTTCCATTGGAGTTGAGAAACAACTTGTAAAAGAAATTTTGACAAATTAATCCTAGAGAGCCAAGTCCATTGATGGAGGCTCAAGGAGATGTAGCCCGGAGGGGGGTGAACTCCTTTATCAACTTGTTCTTGTTGTGAGTTTGATGGTTTATTTGCTGAAAGTTGTGTTGCTGTGTATTTTTTTCAAGTACATATTTAACCATCTAAAAGAACAATTCCTCACACATAAACATTTACAAGAAGATGCATGAACTTAACACATAATTTTATCTTGCATATTTATACACATGAAGCAAGGTCATGTAAAGTTTATTTTCATGAAGTAGAGGGTGCTTGCATAGAATAACAAGTCAGCCTTCTATTTTCAGATCAATAAGTGGTTCCTGGGTTAAAATATCCTTCCTGTGTTTTGTGCAACTTCCCTATTGACCTTGCCTAGTCTAGGAATCCCTTCCCCGATGGAGCTTAGTCCCAACTCGGGGTGGACCTACTGCTCATCGTGATGAGCAGTGTGGTCTATGGCTGGGAGGTTCATGGAAGGTCTGCACGCAGTTGGTGGTCTTATAATACAATTTAAGTACCTATTTTATATTCATTTACATGTTGTGTAATGCTACATATGTTGTAATTGATGAGTATTTTCTGTGTATGTTGTATATGCGGCATGTGTAGGCTTACTGTTATTTCCACAATAATATGTTATATATATGTAGAATAGTCATTCTATGTTTATATGCATGTGTATGTTTTTCTGCAACTATCTTTGTGTGGCATGGTCGATTAGTTTAAGGCTGGAGTTGTCACAAATCAGAGCTAAATGTACAAGATAAGGTATTTTGCAGGTAGCATTGCCCCGACAGTGGAGTTGTAGGTTGAGGGATGTTACAATATGGTATCAGAGCATGGTTTAAACATTGATCCTGGATGGGCAATGTTAGTGGAATTTTAAGCAAGAGTTTTGAAAGGAGTTATTGTCGAAATGGACAAAACTCAAGTTCTGACCCAAGGTTTCAATGTGGAGCTTGGATGGGCTGGGTAAGTGGTCATTGGACTCAAGGTTTCAAGAGGAAATTGTGTTAAGAGGAACCAATTTTGGACCTTAGAAAAATCCCTGAGTGCCAAGAGGATTACCATGGTCATGTTAAGAAGCTCAGGGGGAGTAGCGGTATCGTCATATACAAGGTTTCTAGCTTCGTCGTCAAACCGACTACTATCTTCTACGAGACTTTAATATCCCTTGGTAGAGCCCCAATTGTAATTATGAATTGTAAACACGTTTCTTAGGATGGTGAGCCGAGTTATAATAATCTAGGAGGATTATGTTATTATTAGGCCAGGAGTCTAGGATGCTAGGACCAGGAGCATGTTTTGTATATGTAATTATGAAAAATCATTAATTAAAAATATAAACGTCATTGCGTGTAGACCGGCCACAAAGAAAAAGTGATGGGGGAATAATCTTCCACAAGGTTGGGTAAGGGAGGGGGCTAAGTGTCTAGGCCTAGAGGCTAAGATAGAGCGCTTACCTATAAGGGAATAATATTTAATTATTATTATTTCCTAAAGGCTAAGGTGGACATGAACGATATTCTCCTAAGTTTCTGGAAAGGGAATGAGTGTGAACTGGAATGCATGCGGTTGTAGGAAGATATGATTTAACCTGGGCACATGCAGTTATAGCTGGGAAAGCCAACATGTTAGGGGGTTTTCTTGCCATTCCCCATCCACTGACTAGCCGTGAACTGGGGGCATCCATCATGGATCTCTGGAACAAGTAACCCATTAGTCAAATCATGTTGGGGGTTCTCTTCCTGTTCAGTGTGACTCCCATCCTTGATTTTGGACGAGTTTTGAGATCCTTCACCTTTATTTCTACACTCTCATGAGGCTAGTCACCGTGAAACCAGTGAAAAATGAGGGACTAATCTATGTCTCATGTGAAGTCCGAGGACCTTGTAATTTTTTGATACGTGTGGTGTCATAACTGTTGGTTGTTGCATATGTGTCTTCTGTGAAGTCCGAGCACCCTGTAATTTTCTAAGTCGTGTGGTGTCATAATTGTTGGTTGTTGCATCCATGTCTTCTGTGAAGTCTGAGCACCTTGTAATTTTCTAAGTCGTGTGGTGTCATAACTGTTGGCTATTGCGGCCACGCACTTCCTTGAATGAGTGTGGCTTGATGTCGTCGGTTGTTTCTTACTGAGCCTTGCTATGTCTAGTGTATGACTATTAATGTTTTGGGTGTCCATACCCATTTTCCTTGTTGTCGTTGCTGTCACCCGTACCTGGTTGTAGCTGAGTTGAAGATTAGTTGAAGAGGCAGGTTGTTAGGCCTGTGAGAAACTCTCCCAGATGAGAGAGTTTGTTGGGAAGTGAGTTCTCCTAGAAGGGAGTCCCGTAGGAACTACAGTACTCTCAGACTTATGATCCAGCCTATTGCTGAAGCCCAACGTAAGGGAGGTGTAATAGCCGATGGACTTATATTAGTGAAGGTGTAACCTCTTGGGGTGGAGCAAGAATGTGGGGAATGAGGGTTTGTGGGTTGTGGGTATAAGTGGATCATGGGATAAAATACCATTCCTATGTTTTGTGCAACTTCCCTATTGACCTTGCCTAGTCTAGGAATCCCTTTCTCGGTTGAGCTTAGTCCCAGCTCGGGGGTGACCTACTGCTGAGCGTGATGAGAAGTGTGGTATCTGGATGGGAGGTTAGTGGAAGGTCTTAATGCAGTTGGTGGTCTTCTAATAAAATATAAGAATCACTTTTATATTCATTTACATGTTGTGTAATGGTACATATGTTGTAATTGATGAGTATTTCCTGTGTATGTTGTATATGTTGCATGTGTAGGCTTACTGTTATTTCCAAAATGATATGTTATATGTATGTAGAATAGTCATTCTATGTTTATATGGATCTGTATGTTTTTCCGCAAGTATCTTTGTGTGGCATAGCCCATTATTTTAAGGCTGGAGTTGTCACAAATCAATGCTAAATGTACAAGATAAGGTATTCCACAGGTAGCATTTCCCGGATGGTGGAGTTGTAGGCTGGGGGCTGTTACAATATGGTATCAGAGCATGGTTTCAACACTGAGCTTGGATGGGCCATGTTAGTGGAAGTTGAATCAAGATTTTCGAAGGAGTTATTGTCGAAATGGACAGAACTCAAGTTCTGAACCAAGGTTTCAACATGGAGCCAGGATGGGCTCGGTAAGTGGTCATTGGACTCAAGGTTTCAAGAGGAAATTATGTTAAGAGGAACCAATTTTGGACCTCAAAGACATCCTTGAGTGTCAACAGGATTACCTTGGTCGTGCTAAGAATATCAGGAGGAGTAAGGGTATTGTAAAACCGCGACAGACATGGTATTTGTACACAGTTAGAGAGATCATAACACTTGTGGTGTTGGGGCCCTAGGATCTATTCAGAAGGAAGGGAAATCCTTTACGACCATCAGATCTGGAGAAGGTGTAGAAAGGTTTACTTGGAATCCCTTCATACTTCGTGAATTCGGTGAAGTTGATGAAAAATAAGAAAATGTCTGAAGCCCTGAATTAGATCTACACCTTAGATCTGGGGAGAAGAGCTCGACCGTTAGATCAACCAATGTCAAAAGTTCAAACGCTGTGGTGAAGGGAAAAAGCTCCCGAATCCCGAAGTACCGTAGCCCCGAAAAACCAAAGTAGTGAGTCATGATGATGTCACTTGGATTGACGTGGACACATGGGTCGTGTGCCATGTAACAGTGGATTTTGAACCCGTGGAAGATTGAAATTCCATATGGAATGTGACGCGTGACACCCATTTGATTAGGCCACGAGTCAGCCGCTAGTATTCTGCCCCATGGAACTCTGTATGAGCATGGTTAGTGGGACCCAAAGTTACATAACGAAGTTAAAGGTCGGAGGACCCACAATGGCGTTGATCATGATACATCAATATCGATGACCAGGAGGCATTGCGGGGACCCAAGTTGCACGGGAGTTAATTCTCCAAGGCGGTTCCACAATCCAAACCACCGTTTCACCAAGGGGTTATATGTCAACATCAGAACAATTACGGGATGAAAGGAGGGTTACTCAAAACTACTACTGCATGCCCCCGTAATTGGAAGAGCGCTCAATGATGTGACATAATGACATCACCAAAGGTGACATGGGACTGTTCGGAGATTAACGATTTGGGATGTGCGGATGTGAAATCCCCCGAAGTTCCAAAGCTCCGAAGTCCTGAAACTCAGACACCTGAGGTTCCACAGTGGGTATCAACCATGGATGCTAGGTAGTTATGGACTATTGATCCACCTTAATTTGTGAGTCCATTAATTCAAAACTCTGAGATAATCCTGAGAGGTACTTTGAAGACTTATGAAAACCAAAGTCTTGAGTAAGCGCCTATCGAGATAATGCTAGGCCACAACCCGTGGCCACATGGGTTGGGGACTAAGAAAAGGGGCTAGTGCCCGAAAACTGTGTTAAATAAGGGGGAAAAGGGGTTAGGAAGGAAGCCTGTGGGTTTTGTCTAGTTATGACCTACATCAGGGAGGTACTGAAGACCTGGGAACTTTATGATACAACAAATATTTAAGAGCCATTAGCTCAAATAAAAGAGATCGTTGCACAAGAAGTGCATCAGAGAAGAAACACATGTTTTAAAGGATTATAAATTTATTTTGGAGGCTCATAATTGAGCAAGGAAGCCATGATTGGAAAGTTCTCAGAAAGAGGATTCCATATGTAATGGTTACATTAAAACAAAAAAAGTGCTAGAGATTTCTTCATATAGAATAAAGAATGAAGAAGGTTAGGGAAAATTATTTATTCTACATCTGAGATTTTTTTTCCAGAAGTTATTGGATTAGATGTTGGGTTCTATAAGCAGCATGGAAACCCCAAATGGGATTATTGTTTTGGGAATACCGTTCAGGTGACAATCTTTGCACATAAAATGTGAATGTTAGGTGGAGAAATCCATCTGCAATACATGATAATGCATGAACCATAAGTTCGTATGGAGATGCAAAGAATGGGAATAAGGAAGGAAGGTTTTATGGAATATTAAAGAGTTTGGAGATAATATGTGACATCTCTAATGATCATCCCTACAAATTGGAGATAACACCTTTGTTATTACTATCATAATGCATAGTGGAAGCATGGCATGAAGTCATCAAATATGGCATGACAAAAGTTGAATATGCATGAGATGAATCAAAGGAAACCAAATAATAATGGAATTCTGAAAATTAATATCAGCATAATATGTGATGACAAGTATGCAAAGTAGGCAAGGAAAAACTCCTGGATGGATTCAAGTCCATGAACATCCTACGATAATGGAAGAAGAAATCATGAGATAAATATCAAGATAATAGGAATTCATGTAAACACTTCAGGAAGGAAAGTTAGAATAGTAGAGGATTGTTGATGCACTCCAAGGGTGTGAAGGTATTTTAATAAGAGCATGGAGATATCAAGTCAAGAATAATTTAAAAGTGAAGTGACTTCTAAAGTGAAATCAATAAGGAACCAAGAAGAATAAAATGGTTCTATGCATGGTTTTGAATGCAAAGGAGATGGTGCCCGACAACAATCCATCTTAAGTGACATAGAGCCATGAGTGACAACCCAAGAGGTTGGAGGTATCACTTGAATCTATGATGGTAAGGTAAAATAAGGACTTTCAGTTAATTCTATGCAACTAACAAAAGAGAAGCGAAGAGTACACGAAAACCTCAAGTACTAAAGTATTTCGATGGGAAAGGGCTGAAGAAGTTCAGTCCCAAAGAGCAACTGGATGTTCAAGAATACAAAGTCTATAAAACATCTTGGTGTGGAATTTGATTCATCCAAGTACGAGATTGGGATAGTTGGAACCAGGAAATTTACGAAAGTTGAAGGTTAATATCAACTTAGCTTGGGACTATAAATGCAAAGGCATCCAAGAGTGATTTGGCTAGAAAGTGCTCAAGACAAAAATAATCATGTACAATATCTACAATGAGAGCACCATAAGATTTAGGAATCCAGGAAGAATTGAAGACTTATGGGATCAACAAGGAAAAATTGCACATGGGAAAGAAGTTGTTGAAATTGTGGTAGTGTTGCAGCAGTTGAATTAGGGTTGGTTGAAAAACTATAAGCAGAAAAATAATTCTTTCATGTTGCAAGTGTTATTGATGATGTTTCTACATAAGGAGGGAAGAAAAAAAAAATTGAAGTGTTGGTTATAGGTTTGATAAAAGAAACATGAAATCTTCTACTGCCATCAGACATTCAGGTAGTATAAAATTTATTAATGGGAGTCATGCAGGTATGAGTCTATTACTCTTTTTGCATAATTGTTGAATGAATTTAGGTAAGAGTTTCCTTAGACAAAGCTATTTTATAAAATCACAGGATTATATTATTTGAATGCATACCACTAGATGTGGTAAAGGCTAGAGACATGTATTAATTCAAATATTTTTAGCTTATGAATGCACACACTAACATAGTAGAATGTCATGTTTATCTGGTTATGGAGTAATAACCAAAGAATTAAAATATAAGAACTTGTTCTATGAATGAATTCCAGTAAGCTGGTCATGTATGAGACCAGGACATGGTTGGATATGTCAAGGTACATATATGGAAAGGTTATGAGCCACACAGGTACTAAAATCTTCCTACCTTTAAATAGAACTTGGACTGCAACCTTTTTGCTAACACTAATGAACACCACAAAATTAGATTCTTGGTGTAGTTTTCTGGTTGAAAAGGAAGGCATCCAATTAATTGGGAAGAGAATAGGAAGTGTGTGGAGAATGTGGCAACACATTGGCTATAATTCCAACTTATCGATGGTGAGATACATGATTGAGATAAAGAGCAATATGTAATCCAATGCAAGGTACACTGATTAATTATTCATTGAGAATTGGACTCATGAATAATAAGTGACATAATTGTATACTAAATGCAATTATTGAATATGTTTTGTAAGTACATGCATATATATTATTGCATGGAAATAGTTGTTACTAACATCAGAAAATTTGTTAACTCATGAAGTTGAGGACATTTCAGGGAGGGTTAGACATTGCAACGGGAAAGTTGAAATTCAAGTAGTCACATGAGCATTGACTACAGGAAATTTTCTTGTTCAGAAAAAGAAGTAACGAACTTACATATATTACTATGAACATGCATATGGATAGAATGACAAGTCATTCTATTTCATTAAAATGTTGGGTGATTGTGATTGAATTACTAGGTGGAGGAAATTCTAAGATCACTGCATAAGATTTTGTACATATTGCAATTGAATTATGATGTATAGAAAATACTGACAATTGTTGGGTGTATGCAAGATGAAAGATTGCAAGAAAAATGGTATGTTGTTGGTGCCTGTGGAAAACCACAAGGAAGGATGCATTCATAAATGGAAACAACCAAGAAGAATTATGAAATAGAATTTCATGTTTTGAGGGAAAAGATGAACTCCCTTTTGAACTAAGTTGGTGTTCCTAAATGAATTCTTTTATGTTTTCTCATGATAACTGCATGTGGGTGATGCAGATGAGATGATGTTGATTAAATTTATAATGTTGACTAAAAAGAGTAGCTCGGGGAAGATGTTGATTGTAAATATTTGAGGACAGTTGGAACTCCAGGAGCCACGATGCTATGAGACCTCCTGAGCTGGCCTATTGTTGAATCCCAAGGAAAGGGAGGTGTATCAACCGATGGAATGTGTGACAGTAAAGGTGTACCCTCCTGGGGTGGGACAAGCATTTGGGGGAATGAGAGACTGTTGGTTGGAGTACTCCTGAGTTTTGATACCTTGGCCTAGAACATGTGGATATGGATTGTGGACCGTGGTTATCTTGGGAATCCATTGCCCCAATGGAGTCAAAGCCCTGCTTAGGGGTGGAAGGTCTTCTCAATGAAAATATAAGTATCAATTCTCTATTCATTGTATGTTGTGTATATTGTATACAAGTTATAATGTTATTATAATTGACTGTATATGCATATATATTTTATATATGTTCTAATGTTTCTTCCGAATGAATAGGTGTAGGAGCAGAGTGTTTATGTATGTGGAGCCATAGCCCTGCTAAGAGTTTATCAAGAGTGAGATCTAAGGTTGGGTGGAACATCATGGATCTACAACCAATCCGTTCTTTCAATGATTTTTAATTGAAGCATGTAACAAGGAGCAATGAGCTGAACGCTTATTGAAGAAACCCTATGAAATAGAGAAATTGAGTTTCACCTGTAGAAGGAACACTAGAATTGGTGCTTGTAAGTAGAGCACCAGGTGGATAATGAGCTTCCAATAGTTAAATCTTGGATCTTTTTGAAGAATTTTTGAACTGTATATGTATAAACAAGTTGCACTGAGGACAGTGAAAAAATAAGGGGAGGGGATTGTAGTATCCCCCTGTAGAGCCCTAGTTCTAATTATGAATTGTAAACATGTTTGTTAGGATGGTGAGCTGAGTTATAATAAGCTAGGAGGATTATGTGATGATTAGGCTAGGAGCCTAGGATGTTAAGGCCAGGAGCCTATTTTGTATATGTAATTATGCAAAATCATTAATTAAAAATATAAACATCGTTGTGTGTAGACTGACCATGAAGAAAGAGTGATGGGGGACTAAGCTTCCACAAGGTTTGGTAAGGGAGGGGGATAAGTGTCTAGGCCTAGAGGATAAGATAGAGGGATTACCTTTAAGGGAATAATATTTTATTATTATTATTTCCTAAAGGCTAAGGTGGACATGAACGATGTTGTCCTAAGTTCCTACAAAGGGATCAAGTGTGAAGTTGAATGCGTGCGGCTGCAGAAAGACAAGTGTCGACCTATGTGCATGCATTTATAGATGGGAAATCCATCTCGATAGGGGGTTCACTTGCCATTCTCCATCCACTGACTAACCGTGAACCGACAACATCCATCACAAATCTCTGGAACCAATAACCCTTGAGTTAAATCGTGTTTGGGGTTCTCTTCCTGTTTAGTGTGACTCCCATCCTTACGTCTGAACGAGTTTTTAGATCCTTCACCTTTGTGTCTGCACTCTCGCGAGGTTAGTCACCCTAAAACTAGTGAAAACCGAGGGATTGATCTGAGTTTCCTGTGAAGTTTGATCACCTTGTAATTGGTTGAGCCATGTGGTGTCATAACTATTTGTTGTTGTATCCATGTCTCTTGTGAAGTTCGATCACCCTATAATTTTATGATCTGTGTGCTGTCATAACTATTGGTTGTTGCGGCTATGCAGTTCCTTGACTAAGTGTGGCTTACTGTTGTCGGATGTTTCTTACTGAGCCTTGCTATGTCTAGTGTATGACCGTTACTGTTTTGTTTGTCCATACCCGTTTTCCCTGTTGTTCTTGTTGTCACTCGTACCTGGCTATAGCTGAGTCAAAGATTGGTTGAAGAGGCAGGTTGTCAGTTCTATGAGAAACTGTCCCAAGCAAGAGAGTTTGTTGGGAAGTGAGTTCTACTGGAAGGGAGTCCTGTAGCAACTACAATACTCTGAGACTTCTGGTCCAACCTGTTGCTGAAGCCTAAGGTAAGGGAGGTGTAATAGCCGATGGTATTTTCTTAGTGAAGGTGTACCCTCCTGGGATGAAGCAGGCATGTGGGGAATGAGGTTTTGTGGGTTGTGGGCGTAAGTGGCTCCTGGGATAAAAGATCCTTCCTTTGTTTTGTGCAAATTACCTATTGACCTTGCCTAGTCTAGGAATCCCTTGCCCGATAGAGCTTAGTCTCATCTCGAGGGTGACCTACTGGTGAGCGTGATGAGTAGTGTAGTCTTTGGCTGGGAGGTTCGTGGAAGGTCTACAGGTAGTTGGTGGTCTTCTAATAAAAGATAGTATCATTTTTATATTCATTTACTTGTTGTTTAATGGTACATATTTTGTAATTGATGAGTATTGTATGTGTATGTTGTATATGTTGGATTTGTAGGCTTACTGTTATTTTCGCAATAATATGTTATATATATGTAGAATAGTCATTCTCTGTTTATATGGACGTGTATGTTTTCACACAAGTATCTTTGTGTGGCATAGCCCAGTAGTTAGAGGCTGGAGTTGTCACAGATTAGAGATAAATGTACAATATAAGGTATTCAGCAGGTAGCATTTCCCCGGTGGTGGAGTTGTAAGCCGGGGGATGTTACAAAGACAATGTTGAACAAAACATCATCGACCAAACACAGACGTATGGCACTTAGTTCTATCGCATCGATCTCATCCCACTCTTCATCATAAATGGTCACGGGTTTCTTTTCTTTTCCAAAAAGTGCGTTCACCATGCCTTGTTGCACGAGATGATCGTGCATCTTAACCTTCCATATCTCAAAATTATTTTTTCCATCGAAATTCTCGACTTCGAACTTAGCACTCTGAGTTTTCGTCATTAGCAGAAGAAAAAATTCCAAAAAACCATTGCTTATAAAATCAAACCCTTTAAAATGTGCAGGAATAATGGTATAAACTCTAAAAGGTTTAATAAAAAAGTTTAATAAAAAACCTTTTTACTAACTTCACCTTTTATTAAACAAAAAAAGATTCACCTTTTTAAGCATCCACCCATTAAAATTGACATGCTTTGAAAAATAAAATTCACTTTTGAAAAGGACCTTTAATTCCTCCGCCCTTTTGTTTTATGCATACAATATTTAATAGAAAATATTGTAAAACTTCATACCTTTAATTTTTCAAACCATGTGAATGTTTCCTTCAAGGAAGATCGACACTCTTGGGAGTATTGAAAGGCAGCGCTAGTGTGATATCCATTCTCCTTCACTATGGATGGGGGAGCATCAACGCTCTTTGATGCAGAAACCGGGTGTGCAGATTTTACGAAAAATGGAATTTCACAAGTGTGAGAGTGTCGACGCGCCTCTAACGCTACCTAGGGAAAATCGATGACCTTCTACTCAATTCCCACCTGCAGAACTTACTCAATTCACCTTATCTATGATACCAATTGTTAGAATTGCAAATGCGGAAAACACAATTCACATATGACAATCAACAATCATGCATATTAGAAACACAAAGATTTTGCGTGGTTCACCCAAACGTTGGGATACATCCACCAAGAAGAGGTATATGTTTTATTATTGTTCATATCATGGAGATTACAACAAACTTGGAAGCTCTCTCACATCCTCCCATTTTCCTCTACCTTCATACATAAATTTATATTAATTTACACAAAAAACTGAAATGAATGCGATCTCATCCATATTCTAACTTGGTATTATTAGTTACAACCAATGCTGAATAGTAGGATAAAAAATATATCCTTGGAGGAATTCGTTTTCACCAAATTCAACACAGAGTTCATAATAAACATCTCTTTCTTTATGTAATTTCCTTATACTATGTTTTAAATTTCTGTTTAAAATGTTCCTACTCGAGAACAAGGATAAGATAAATTTAACGATAGTCAAGGTGAAGGGAAACATGTAAGTGATGTGAACATTATCGCATGGGTTGTTCCTCATGTTGTTCTTGGCTAGTAAACAAAGCCAACATACCCTATGAAGAAGGTTTGGAAAACCTCCCCACTTTAAGTTTTTTTAAAAGAATTTAGAAGCTAGAGGAGGTAATCCTTGTTATTTAAATCAAATTAAAGAAAATATAGGATGTCATCAAATCGTTATCATAAGTCATTCCAGATATCTCTATTAGCACAAACCAATGAATCTAAAACAAGACAACTTTGTTTACTTTGTGTTGGACTCTATTTAAATTAAACTAATTCACAGTTCAAAACATATTAAATATGAAATAAACCAGAATCATATTATTTCAATTTATCAAAAAACCATGTTCTTAGAAAATAAAGTAATTACATCTATCAAATAAAGAAGAAATTAAACTCTATAATTCCATAAACAACATCCGCACCAATACATAGTAATAAAATACTTGATGTATTTAGAGTAACAAATATTATTCACCCAAAACTTTTAAAGAATATAATATCAGGCTAACCATGTATGTTAAACAAGAAAATCATCAGTTTAGATAATGAATTTAGCATCAAATATAGATCCTATCAAAACAATGAGACCAACTCATATTGTAATACTTAAATGGACCAATGAACATAATATAAACATCAACAAGAGTAAAATAAAACATAATACAAGTCAAACAAGGAATCAATGTTGAATCTTCTTTCAAAACCATTAATAATATGGTGTCAAAATACCAGAATAACGAGATAATATGATTTTCTAGAAAATGTTGACCTCCTCAATGTCTTCAAAAGATATTCAAAAGATAATTTTATTCAAAGATAATTTTATTCAAGTATTTTACATAACTACCTGAATGAATAACTTTAAACTAAGCTAATTAAAATAACTACTTTTTGTTTTTCATTTTGTGTACAAGTTGAATTTTATTGATAGGAGGAGGATTACGAGATTTTGTTACGCTAATAATAATGTTTTTTCCACTTTGGGATGCTTCTCTTTGACTTTGACCTTTATTTCATACTTCACCAAGATTTGGTGATGACTTAATAATTACTTCATAGCCTTCTTCATCTTGTGCTATGAGTTCATGTTGAAGTTGCATAGGAGCATGTTTAAATCTCAACATATCATTCCATTCCACTCCTATGTTTAAATCGTTGTTTTAGCATCTTATTGTACAATATCTCAAACTATCTTGTCATCGAAAAAGGACCGATGGGTTGATTCATGATAAATTCAATAAGCATCCATAAGATAGTAGAATCCTTTTCTAATGCGTTGACAATAGTTTTCCATGAGAAAAATCCATTTTCATCCATTGCAAATCACATATCATCCCAACAATAAACTAACATTTGCGTGTAACTGGCGCATAAATTATTGCAAATGTTGGGTATCTAAATTCTAGAAGTATTTATGATATAGACAATCTTGACCATGTCAAAGTTGAGACTTAATTTTTTTAGAAAATTAGTATCTGAAAATCGAAGAAATGCTCCATTTAAGAATAAGTACTTAAATGAAAGAATAATAAGTAAAAATACACCACAGATTTCAAAATTATAATGGGAAAAGTTATGCTTAGAGTTTTAAGTAGTATATTTACAACTGAATTTGTGTAGAAAATAATAGTTGACTGTGTATCATTCAAAATAAAATCAATTTTCACTAAATGCAAATCGGTCAAAAACATTTTATGCTTGATATTTTGATATATATATATATATATATATATATATATATATATATATATTAATGATATTTACAATGACATATCCCAAATAATTAACACACCAATAAATACTTAAGGAATAACTAGTGTGCACCCGAACTCTCACCTTCTAAAGCTTTCAATGAGAATACATTTTTTCCTTCAACCCCATACACAATGGAAGAACCGTACCAAAATTTTTCAAATTTTCCATCTTTACCATGATCTCGTCTCCTTTTATCCCATTTAAAAATTAAATGGTCGAGTCGAAATGCACATTATTTTTCTCTTTTGTCAAACAATTGTTTGTTTCCCTCTTTATAAGCCCTATGTTTTTCATTAACCTATTCTCATGTTTCATGCACTTGAATTAATTAATTCATTCTCCTTTGTAAATTATTGTGTTCCTCTCGAATGTCTTACATAATTTTTGTTACTCGAGTTCTTAGATTAACTTGAAGTACAACATCGATTCCATAAACCATGAACTCTTAGTACTAATTCTATCATCAAACAACATATTTCAATTGATGACATCAATTCCTTTTCTTTGATCCTAAAATTTTCTTAATGACTTTTTCAAGATTTCTATTAGTGGATTCTAGAAGGCCATGGCCTTGAGGGTAATAAGCACTTGAATGTGTGCAATATACATGATTATCTACACAAAATTCAATTAAAGAAACATAATAAAATGGCTTATATTATCAACAATAAGGTTTTGAGGGCGTTCAAATATAGAAAAATATATTCTTCTCAAAATTTAATTATTACTTTATCGTTTGCTTGACGTATAGGAACAACTTCCACCCAATTTGTGAAATAATCAGTAGCAGTTAAAATCCATCGATGTTGTCAATTGGATGTTGGATGGATCTCTCTGATAAAATTGAGTCCCCATTGTTGAAATGGAGCTTCCACCTTGATAGGTTTCAGGGGTAAATATTCTAATGTTTCGTTCCCTACATTCTAAACAAGCTCTCACCTCATTATTCACACGAGCGAATAAAGTCTACGCCAATAGTAACCACTCCGTAGGATTTTATGGGCAATGGATTTCCATGTATAGTGACCACCATATACCCCTTAATGTTTTTGGTTAATTACATTTTCAATTTTGTCTTCTAAAACACATCTTAGAAGAACACCAGAGGGTCTTTGTTAAGAACCAAATATCAATATAGCATAGAAAATCCTCAGAAAAAATACTCAACGCCTTGAAAAAGAGATAATTTCAGATAATAAGCCTCTTCGAGGGGGAAACCTCCTTTTACCCCACTTAAATGTTCAAGTACAAGATGA
>SNQJ01S0024478.1:120008-140368 GCA_010110895.2 Picea sitchensis | reverse complement strand
AAAAAAAAAATTATATTTTTTCTTTAAACTTTTAATCCACAAGATTGAAGGTTAATTCCTTATAAGTACATGGTTAAATATTACATTTTATATTAGTAATATAATATTTTATATTTTAAATGATTATTAAACTTAGAAAAATAAAAAATATAATTGTATTTAATAATTAAAAAATAATTAAGATTTATTAAAAAAATATTTAAAAATTAATATTATGATTTATTTAAAAATTACTATATATATATATTTCATTATTATATTATTAGCGAACGAGGTTTTTAACAAATTGTAAACTGTAAAAGCTTATTTTTTAATTTTTATAAATTCGTAATTTTTTTTAAACAATCATGTTTAATTTTTATAAATTTGTAATTTTTTTTTTTTAAATTATGTTTACTTCATTATTAGTAAATAAAATGTTAACGTTAATTCTAAAAACTTTCTTTTTCAATGTTATACTTTTATAATTGTTTTTTTAAATAATCATACTTTAAATTGTGGATAACAAATTAATGTCTATTCAATTATAAAATAAAAATGCAAATTGTTTTCTCTTTTACTTATCCAACAAGTTTACGAAGAATAGAAAAAATCTCTATTTCTTCTTTAAATTTTTAAGGATTTGATTAAATGTTAATATGTTAGAATTTTGTTACCTTCTATATTAGTAATAGAAGTATTTATATTTTAAATAAATTAAGATTGTTAAACTTATAAAAATAAAAAATTATAATTTATATTTAATAATGGAAAAATAATTTAGATCCATGAAAAATATTAAAAATAAATTTAATATTGTGATTTATTTTCGAGTATTAAATAGTTCTACCACAAACAATAGTAAATAAAAACACCATTTTAATTATATATTAACTATTTTTATTATAAATAAATATTACAATTTATTTGTTTTTAATATTTACCATTATTTACTCTTTCATAAAAAAAATTCTATATTATATAAAAAGATTTAATCATATACTATAAATAGCATGTATTGACATGTAGAGGCAATGTAACTTTAGTTTTTTCAAACACATTACTTTATAGTCATCATTATAAAAATAATTTGTTAAACTTAAGTTTTAGACTAACATACAACAATATGTTTTTAAGAGGCAGATATAAGCAGATTTGTTGCTAATTTCACTTGTTATGAAAGTAATAATTGAAAATTTCAATTTTAATATACACATTCATTCATTCTCATTACTTCTTATTACAAGGACAAAATATTGAAAGTTACAAATGTCCAAATGTGTTCCTTGTTTTTTTGCTTCTTATTATAGAAATAATGATAGAAAAATTCAATTTTAATATACACATTTTCTCTTTCATTACACATACAAATCATTGAACATCTCCCCTTTACCTAAGTTGTACAATTCACCTAGACATTTATAAGTCATTTTTATTTGTATTTGATTATATAGTATGGAAAAAACTCATATTAATAGGGAATACTAAATTTTGTGAGAAATCTTAGAAGGAAATTATTTAATCTTTCATTTCACTGCACACTTATAAGTCATTTTTGTTGGATTTCATTATATAGTATGAAAAAAGACATTCTTATATTAAAAAAATAGAAAATAATAAATTTCGTGAGAAATTATTTAAAAAAATATGGAAAAAACACATTCCCATATAGAAAAAACAAATTTTGTAAATAAAATTATTTAAACACAAATCTTGTAAGAAATCATAAAAGAAAATTATTTAAACTTCCATTTTAAATAAACAAATAATAGTTTTAACAAAACAATTAAGTGGCCTACCCAAAAAAATCCACTCTATCATATGTCAAAAAAATCCACTCTATCATATGTAGAGTGGGCTACCCACCTAACATTAAGTGTTATAGTTCACTAGACTTACCTGACTCTCTAATGGTGGACCAATTTTCGAGGAAGTGGAAGGATGGCAGAGCGGAGGGGGAATGAGGATAGTTTGTTTCTGAGTTAATGGCTACCTACTTCTTTTTCTCTTTACCTTGAACTGCTGCTGCATCACGAAAGTTGTTGAACCACCGACATCTTCCATATCAATAATATAGGATTACATTATTGACACCAAACCACACTTAAAATGTGGATTGGATATACTAGTTGTAGATCCAATTTAACTTTAAATATATTAAACACCGAAAGAGATAGTAGGGATTTGAGATATAAATTTCTAAGTGATTAAAAAAACAAATCTATGATGAGACACACTAGTCTATACCAACTCGTTAACTAGGGTTTTCCTTCGCAAATGTGAGGAAAAATCCCTTTGATTTTATTACATAGTATGAAAAAAACACAGTCCTATATTAAGAAAATAGGAAATAATAAATTTTGTGAGAAATCATTAAAAACAAAATGGAAAATACAATAAATATGTTAGAGAATAGGAAACAATAAATTTTGTGAGAAATTATAAAAGAAAATTCTTTAAACTTCCACTTTAGTGTTGTGAACAAATAATAATTTTAACTAAAAAGATTCAAACTCTATCATATATCACAAAATTCACTCTATCATATGTCAAATCCACAAATCCACAACCTAAAGTGTACACTCTTTTAAAAAAGAAAAAAAATAACAAGTTAATCTGTATTTGTAATTTGGCATCATTGGGTACAATTACAATATAGCTTCACTACGCAATTGTAATTATAACAATATTCAATATTCAGTAGTTTGGCACTAATATTTGAGATAATAATATTAGTTAAAGTAGATATAGACATTCAATTATAAGTAATTGCTTAGAAGACATTGAACTATAAGTAATTGCTCAAAAGAAATTGTGATTGGTCAACATGCCTCTTTCTAAATTTTATATTCAAAGTTTGGAATGGTAAATGCTTATACAACTTTTACCTATAAGTTCAATCAAATCAAGCATACTCATGTTGTAGGGCATTCTCGATGTTGGCACTGCTCTTGGTATTGGATCGATTTAAAAGTCGAGGTTTCTTTTCGGGGGTAATCTAGGAACCTCCTTAGGAAACACATCCTTGAAATCCCACAACACTGGATGATCCTGAACCTTCATCTCACCACTTTCTACTGGATTTAGTATTTTTATAGCATACATAGGACACCCTATTCTGCTAAACTTCTTGATATGTAACGTTGATATTTGTCTGATAGAGACAGGATGTTCAATGCCTTGCAACATTCTTGTATTTCCTTCCCCATATTCACATCCTAGAGTTTTCTCATAAAAGTTCAATTTGGCCTTATTGGCGGCTAATCAATCCATTCCAAATAATAAATCATAATATCCAAGGGGTAAAACATTCAGATCCGCTTGGGCCCAAAATCCCTCCATCTGAATTGAACAAGCTTCAATGACTTCCGCCACTTTCCTCTTTGTTCTAGTGGCTAACTAGACTAACCATGCTTTCCTGTGCCTCTTTCTTTGTAATGAACATGCCTCAACCAATCGAAGTGAAACATAACTAAGATTAGATCCTAGGTCAATTAAAATAGATATTGATTGTTCAGTAATGATACCTTCCAATTCCACCACAGAGCTTTGGTGGTCTACTTGCTGATTTTATACCGTTGTGTATATTCTCGGTACACTCATGGCTACGTCGTCGACTATAGTTTTCCCTTGTATGTTATGTACTATTCTACTATCATGTTGTATGTGGGGACAATCCCTCAATAGATGTGGCTCTCCACATGCCCAACATTGCAAAGGTCCTTTCTTGGGCTCCTCTTCTCTTTCCTTTCCTTGTTCTGCTAGCTTATTCCTACTTTGGGACAATTTTTTTTGTTGATGCACACTCCTACTTGGCTGACTTGACTGTGCATCCTTACCGTATTTCTTGTAGGGAAAATACTTGAATCCCTTCTTCTGCAATCCACTCTTTTCCTTTATTTTCTAGTCCTTAGGGGACTCATGCTTGTGCTTAGACTCATTGTAACAACATTTATCCTTTTGAATGGTGTCTTCCAATGTCTTGGGTTTGTCAAAATCAATTTGATATTGGTATGAATGTGGTAACCCACTGATAAAATGTTGTAATCTTTCCTTCTCATCCTTAAGGTGGGGAACATACCTCAACAATTCCATAAATCGTTTTCCATATGCCTCCAAGGTAAGTTTCCCAATCTTAAGCTCATAGAATTCCTTTATTTTTAATCATAATACTTTTTGGATACGTAAGCTTTGTAAAAGTGTCTCTCAAATGATTTCTAGGTTAATTTTCTTTCATTTATCCTTTTGATTTCCTTGAGGTCTTCCCACCAAATGGAATCTCCTCCATTGAGGTTAAACATTGCAATCCTTGCCTTGGTATTGTCTAAATAGTTATGTACTCATAAGTACTTTATCAAGCTAAATAGTCATGTTTCATATTCCTCTCCTTTATTTATTTAACCATCAAAGGTAGGTGGATTAGCCTTCTTGCATTCTTCAATAAAAAAACTCTGATATTTCTTCCTCTTTCTCCTCTTAGAAATACTCGACTCTATGCCACTACTAGATTGTCTTGCTGAATTAGTCTTCTGACTAGAGGGATCTCTGGAAATTCCTCCACTCGATCCATTCTCTTAGTGTCTCGACGCTTTCTCTTAGAAGAACTATTTCCTGCATTGTTGTGAGCTAGTCCATGCTTCTGGGAATCCGAAGGAGTTTTCAACCTCTTTGATTGTTGTAATTCTGCATTGCTAGGACCTTGTTGTATATGTTTTTTGAATTTCAGATAGGCTCTACAGGAGAACTGCGTTCAACTCTTCCTGTTCTTCATGGGCTCTCATAAGCCTCTCATTATATACCTTCATACTTCTCACAGTGACCATCAAATATGGAGGAGGTCATCCATACTGTGTTGTACCCTTCACTTATGTGAGCTTTTTCAATTCATCCTACGTGTTGAAACAAAACTCATCATTATTATTTCATGTCAATATTATGAGTCATGGATTACAAACAACATAAATCCTTTTAAAGTAATCTTAAGTGGTATTAGTGACCCATTCAAACCTAGATTTTGAACCATGCTCTGATACCACTCTGTAACATACCCAACCCCCAAGTGTCCTTTTTAAGGGATGGGGTGTTACAATTGTTTATTTTCTCAACTAATATCAAATCTTCTATTTTCTAGTGCCATCGTCATCTTCTCGTCAATATCTTCGCAATGGTGGAAATTTTTCTCAAAACTAAACTCTAGATCGAAGGTTATGAAGTTCCCAAGGTTCTTTGGTTTTCAACCTCTATGCCACTAACATGTGGCATCCATGTGACACCTCGACACACTTTCCATATGACATGAAGACTATGTTGCACCTATGTGGTGCTTGTAAATTCTTCCACGAGGAGGTTCCACTCCATGCAGGACCATCATTTCTATCGCTCAGACTCTTTTCCTGTACCATCATCACTCACCTCCACCGAATATGGTATCGAAGGATATTCCCTTTCGATGCCATCCTTTCAGAGCTAGAATGTATTGAGTAGTTTAATTGCTCTGAAATCAAGGTATTGAGGTATATGCCCCACTCCTTGATGGATGGTCGTACAAGTAAGTCGTAATCTCCCGATAGACGGTTGAGATTGATTTGTGGCCTAATATTCTCTCGCTTGGTTGACCCCACTCAACTCAGCCACTAATGGGTGAGTGACATCCATCACTCTAAATTTACTCTGGTTGCCTGAGCTATCATGCCACATCAGCAATGTCATTATGGCTGCATTCCTTTTGATTTAGATGGGACGCACAATAGATCGATGGATATTGAGCCATCTCCCCATGCCTCGACCTACAGTCGATATCTTTCCTCTATAGAACTCATACTCCTAATCGATTGGAGGATTAATCTGAATCCTTTGAAGTCCTACTTTGAAAAAAATCAGTGTTGGGCCAACTTTACTCACACTCAATCTAGTCACCTAATCATTTTTTGACATGCGTCTTCACATTGACGAAACCCGGTCAGCTCTGACCCTTTCGACTTACTAGTGGGAACCAAAAATGAGCAACGGTTGGGGATCCACCCTTCCCACTTCGGTATCTACGACTCACATGGGCATGGCTTCAAAGTCCTTCTTTCAGAGTTATTCTCACAGAACATGAGATTTCCGTCTAAAGGCCTCACTCCGAAGGGTTTGTTTTAGAGTCTGTCATTTGGAGTCCTTCCCACGACGTTTGAGGGATCTCTCTGATGCGATGAATCTGAACAGTCCACTGATCAATGATCATGATATCTTGAGATCAACGATTGTGGTTCTTTGCTGACCAACACAGGGTTTACATAATCATAATTGTCTACTTTAGGGACTTAGTCATTTTTTTAGTTCAACAAGATTATGATTTCTGACCTTTGAGAACTCAAGATAATTTTGCGGCCTTTACAAATTGTCAAAATTAAGGTTGGAGCCTTGCATGATTTGCAGGATTTCCACACGGGGAGAATATAAGGTATTCGAGAAAGTAGCAGTTTGTATCTATTCATTTTTACGATTTTAACCAAGAAATAACATACATCACAACATATCTCATCTTACAGCTTTCAAAATCATAGGTTAAGTATACAAAAAGACTATCATATTTAGACATTCATATATGCTATCATACAATTATTCTATTCCTCATCATTCACATAAATCATTCACAGTCAATTTTAGCACAAATGAACACTTACTTGATAAGGAAATAATCCAATCCAACTGACTAAGACATGATAACTTTCCTCCCAACCTTAGTCCTTGTTGTAGAGTTATCTCCTACAACATGCCACCCCCATGTCAAGCCATGATACCAGCAAGGAAATTGCCTCAGCAAGGTTCCAAGTCTGCAATGATCCAAGAAGGTTACTCTTCTTTTTCCTCTGACACAGTAGAAGTTTCCACCTCCCACTGAGCTTTGGGTCTCTATAGGTTTATCTGGTGGTTTCTCAACTAGATCTCCTCTACAAAAGAGAGTCCCTTCACTGCTCAACAGTCCCTTGGCGACCTCCCCTTACCAATGCTGGTTTGTTTCCAGTAAGCACCAAGCTGCAACCCACTATTGCTCAAGTTCGAGAATCTGGGTCATCTCTGTCTAGGGTGATCATCAACAATTAGGACAAGCTTCCTATTTTCTTCTAGAAAGCTATTTTTTTCTTTCTCAATCAACACATATGCGCTTATGCACTCTATCACTCGTATTTGAGCCATTTCTCTTCTCATTATTCTATTGCCTTCTTTAGGCTCTTTGTAATATATCCAAGGATGAGCCCAATTATATTATGTATTGTAAACATGTTTTGTAGGCTGGTGAGCCGAGTTATAATAAGCTAGGATGTTTATTTGTTGATTAGGCTGGAGAGCCAGTTGTTAAAGGCCAAGAGCCTGATTTTGTATATGTAATTATGAAAATCATTAATAAAATATAAACATCGCTATGTGCAGACCGACCACGAAGAAAGAGTGATGGGGGACTAAGCTTCCACAAGGTTGGGCAAGGGAGGAGGCTAAGTGTGTGGGCCTAGGGGATAAGCTAGGGGGCTTACCTCTAAAGGGGATAATAATTTATTATTATTTCCTGAAGGCTAAGGTGGACATATTGAGTGTTGTCCTAAGTTCCTGTAAAGGGAACATATGATGAATGGAGTGCATGCAACTCCAGGAAGACAAGTGTCGACCTAGGCACATGCAGTTAAAGCTGAAGAAGTTAGTCATGTTGGGGGGTTCATTCTGCCATTCTATCATCCTCCACCTGAGTTCGCTAGGATTGGGTGCATCTGAACCATTTTGTCTATGCGTCTGCCTATGTATACCCGCGCACAGTGAAGGAAACCCTCACGGGAATATTGTTTGTTGTCCATTCTTCCATCTAGATTCTGAACCCGAAACCTCCATGATCAACCTCTACATTGATTCCTTCTCATGCACACCGAAACCCGTGGACTGAGTCGAGTCTCCTGTGAAGTCCGAGCACCCTATAAATGTCTGAGCCATGTTGTGTTATAACGGTTAGATGTTTTGTCCACGCAGTTCCTTGACTAAGTTTGGCTTGGTGTCGTCAGTTGTTTCATACTTAGCCTTACTATGTCTAGTGTATGACTCTTACCATTTTGGGTGTTCACAACTGTTTTACCTGTTGTTGTTGTTGTCACCCGGCTGGAACTAAGTAAAAAATGGTTGAAGAAGCGGGTTGTTAGGCCCGTGGTAGAAGAGGCAGGTTGTCAGGCCTGTGAGTAGATCTCTCCAGGTGAGAGAGTTTGTTGGGAAGTGTTTTTCTCCCAGAGAGAGTCCAACACCAACTATGGAGCTCTGAGAATTCTTGATCCATCCTATTGTCGAGACCCTGAGAAGGAGGTGGAGTAGTCGACGGACTATGTGACAGTGAAGGTGTATACTCCCCGGTGGAACAAGCATGTGGGGATTGAGAGTCTATGAGAAGTGGGCATAATAAGGCTTCTGGAGAGAATCCTTCTAGTTGCACTATGTAGTTTTCTGTAACCTCGGCCTAATCTTGGATTCCCTTTCCTTGGGTGGAGCTTAGTCCCAAGTCGGGGGTGACCCACTGCTGAGCATGATGAGAAGCGTGGTCTATGGCTGGGAGGTTCATGGAAGGTCTGCACATAGTTGGTGGTGCTACTCCAGTTGAAAATACAAGTATCAATCTGTGCTTAATTTATATGTTATGCATGTCTGTGATGCTTGAATGTTATCATGTATTCCATTGCGTATATGAACTAATGCTAATTTCATTGATTCTGTGTGGTATCAGTAATTCTGTGATTAATTTGATTAAGTGTTTTAATTTGATTAAAATGCGTATATATATAAGTATATATTCCGCAGTGGTAGCATTACCCAGTCTCTGTGGAGGGTCGGGGATGCTACAGTTTGGTATCAGAGCTAAGTGAAGTGTCTGATTAGTGGCATTTCCTGGCCTGTTGGTGGTTGGGGATGTCAAAAATTGGTAATAAAGCATGGTTTTCAACACTGAGACTGGATGGGCTATGTTAGTGGTAGTTGAAGCAAAATCTTTGGAAAATAATTGTTGTCGAAATGGACAAAATTCAAGTTCAGAGCCAAGGTTTGAAACATTGATCCTGAATGGGCTGGATAAGTGGTCATTGGACCCAATGTTTCAAGAGGAAATTGTGTCTAGAGGACCAATTTCGAACCTCAGAACCTTCGTGAGTGCCAAGAAGTTACCTTGGACATGTTACAAAGGTCTGGAGGAGTAGCGGTATCGTAAAACCACGATAGAAGTGGTGTTGGGCCATAGAGTAATGTGGACCTTAGGATCTGTTCGGGAGAAGGATAATCCTTCATGACCGCTAGATCTGGTAATGTTGTGAGGCAGTTAGCCGTGAATTCCTTTGGAAATCCACAGAGTAACAGAGTTTGTTTTGCGCCGTAGGATCTGTTCGGAAGGAAGGAAATCCATTATCCGTTACGACCGTCAGATCTGGGGAAGGTGCAGAGGAATTAACCCAAAATCCCTTCGAACTTTGCGACTTCAATGAAGTCTAATTCCAGAAACAAGAGAAGGGATAAAGCTCGAAGTTTCAAATCTCCAAAGTAGTGTGGCATGGTGATGTGACTTGGTTTGACGTGGACACATGGGTTGTATGCCACGTGTCAGTGGGTTTTGAACCCGTAGAAGTTTGAAATGTTGTATGGAACGTGACACATGTCACTCATCTGACTGAGCCACATGTCAACTGCTAGTATTCCACCATGTGGCACTCCGTATGATCATGGTTAGTGGGACTTGAGGTTACATAACGAAGTTAAAGGTTGGAGGACCCACAATGGTGTTGATCACGATACATTAAGATCAATGACCATAAAGTATTGTAGGGACCCAAGTTGCACAGAAGTTAATTATCCAAGGCGATCCCCCAATCCAAACCAGGGTTTCGCCGAGGGGTTATGTGTCAATGTCATAAGAATTGCGTGACGAAAGGTGGGTTACTCCAAACCACTATTGTATTCCCCCGCAATTAGAAAACATAAGTGGTGTGATGTAATGATGTCAACAAAGGTGACATGGGAATGTTCAAAGATTAACGGTTTGGGATGTGCGGATGTGAAATCCTACGAAGTCCCGAAGCTTCGAAGTTCCATAACTCAGATGCCTGAGGTTCCATAGTGAGTGTCAGTCGTCGGATGTTAGGTAGACATGGGTTGATGATCTTCCCTACTTCGTGAGTTCAGTAATCTGGAACTCCAAGAGATTGTTTTGTGGTGCTTTGAAAACTTTCGAAGTCGAAGGCCCAAGTAAGCACCTAGTGATCTAGTGGTTGGTCATGGATCGTGGTCACATAGATTGGGCATTGAGAGAAAGGGGCTAGTGCTCGAAAATGATTACAGAGAAGAGAAGAGCTCGGAATGAAAATGAAATCTAAACGTTTTCTTAAACCAGATTGGTTTGAATGCGTAAACTGGTGAAGTATTGAATAAGTTTCAATTGTTTCTCTTCTTTGAGTTTTCGAGTGCAAGCAGCGCACATTGTCCACAAGGAGTGCGTTGAAAGAGGTAAGTTAACCTCAAAGACGCTCAAGAGAGATACCGTTGAACCTTCATCAGCAGAAGTGCAAGGAGTGGACATGAATAAATCTGTGTCGAGTTCAGAGAGAGATAAAGTCACTGAGAACTCTGTAGGGCTCTGCCAGGCGGACATCGAGTGAGTGCAAGTGTGCACAGAGAGAACTCTGTGAAGTTCAAGGATAAGAGTATCAGAGGAAGATACTCACAGAGCTGCCGAACACTCTGTAGAAAGCACTCAACAAGTTGTTCTTTGAGAAGAAGGTTGTCAGGAGGGCACGAAGTTTTCTTTTGAAAGGAAACAGAAGGGTCGAGAACCTTAGGAGACGGAGTAAATCGATAAGCTCAGAAGAGATAACGCAAGGAGTGCGTGGGAGATAGACTCATTCTAAGTCCTAAAGATCGGAAGAGATAACACTTACGAGAGTGAAGATGAGATCCAAGAGGCAGACTCACAGGAGAAAGGTCAAAGTTCAAAGACTTGACACTTAGAAATTTTCCCATTTCGGGAGAAAGTGAAAGATCAGGAGGAGGAGAAACAACTGTCATCAGATCCGCTGCAGAGGAAGGGATCTAGCCATCAAATTTCATGTCCAGACAGAAGGAATACGCACAAGAGGATATTAGATCTTTCCGTTGGATCTGAGTGCAAAGGACCAGCAACTGTTGGATCCAAAGGTAAGTGCACGAGACTTAACCCTTGTGTGCACAGGAGAGTGGAATTGTCAAAGTCCCGAAGTCCCGAAGGAGATATCAATCGTTGATCAAGGAGGAGGTTGAAGGACCATTGATTTGGTCTTGGTTGAAAAGAGTCGAAGTCCCAAAGAGAATAAGGGCCGTTGATTTGGAGAGGATGCCTGGTAGAATATCTGTCACTCTGGGGAAATTCACTACGGAGATTTGTGTGTCTGGAGACTTGATAACTCTCGAAGGTTGGAGATCCGGATTTCATCAGAATTATCTGATTTTTTAGGACATGTGTCATTAGATCTTCCACTCCAGAAGATTGTCATATAGGGAAAATAATATAGTTAAGATTTGAAACTCCCGAGGGTTGAAGAGCTGGAATCAACCATAGTCGTTGATTTGGGAAGGGAGCTACATGTCGAAAGATCGTATAGATCTGAGATTGTGCGTGAAAGAAAAAAAAGGTCATTGATTGGATAGTTTTCCAAAGGCAGGTAAAGAATAGATAATAGTCATTGATGGTGGATCATCGCCAAGGGATTGGAGATTGACGGACGAGATGGATTGTGCGACCAGAACTTGCTCGGATGTTAAAAATCCGAGAGCAGGGCACAATTTATACCACGGTTTTAACAAAGTGATACACGAGAGTTGGAGGTGAATTGCGGGGAGAAAAGAGGATTGGCCTAAAACCACTCTTTCCCATGCTTGCAATCATAGTTTTCCATGAGGTCATAGCCCAGGGTCTTATGAAGCAAGGGGATAATGAAAAAGGAGCTAGTGCCTGAAATTCGACATTGCAGAAATGCACAGGAATAGCCCACGGGTCTAATAGGACCTACGCCTAAAGGAAAAAAGGGGGCATGTGTATAATTGTTTTGGGTTCAATCACGAGCCCAAAGAGTTAATTTAACTCAGAATATTGAAAGATCCTTTGATCAGAAGGTTAGCAGACCCTGCTGAGGTAGGGGCATTGCGTCGAAAGTGCTCAAGGCATAAATAGTCATGCATAGTGACTACAATGAGAGCACAAGAAGATTCAAGAATCTGGGAAGAATTGAATACTTTTCGGATCAACAAGGAAAAGTTTCACATGGGAAAGAAGTTGTTGCAATTTCCGTGGCAGCAAGTATGTTATGGCTTGTTGGGTCAGCCAAAGGAAATAATTCTTTCATGTTGCAAGTGTTATTGATGATGTTGTTGCATAAGGAGGGAATAAACAACAAGATTAATTGTTGGTTATAAGTTTGATAAAATAAGCATGAAATATTCTACTTCCATTAGACATTCAGGTCTTATAAAATTTATTAATGGAAATCATGCAAGTATGATTTTTTTATTACTCTTTTTGCATAATTGTTGAAAGGAAATTTAGGTAAGAATTTCCTCATCTATAGTTATTATATAAAATCACATGATTATATTATTGAATGCATACCACTGGATGTGGTAACGGTTGGAGGCCTATATTAATTCAAATCTTTTAGCTTCTAAATGCACACACTGACACAGTAGAATGTCATGTTAATTTGGTTATGGGGTAATAACCAAAGAATTAAAAGATAAGAACTTGTTATAGGAATGAATGCCAGTAAGCTAGTCATGTATGAGTCTAGGACATGGTTGGATATGGAAATGTACAGATATGGAAAGGTTATGAGCCACACAGGTACTAAAATATTCCTACCTTTAAATAAAACTTGGACTGCAACCTTTTTTCTAACACTAATGAACACCACATAATTATACTCTTGGTGTAGTGTTCTGGTCGAAAAGGAAGGCATCCAATTAATTGGGAAGACAATAGGAAGTGTGTGGAGAATGTGTGAACACATTGGCCAGAATTCCAACTCGTGGATGGTGAGATACATGACTGAGATAAAGAGCATTATGTAATTCAGTACAAGGTGCATTGAATAAGAATGCATTGAGAATTGCACTCATGCATAGTGAGTGATATAATTGTATACTAAATGCAATGATTGAATGTGTTTTGTAAGTACATGCATATATATTATTGCATGGAAATAATTGTTACCAATAGCTGAAATGTTGTTAACTCATGATGTTGAGGATAATTCAGGGAGGTGTTAGACATTGCAACAGGAAAGTTGCAAGTCAAGTAGTCACATGAGCATTGACTATAGGAAATTTTCTTGTTCAGAAAAAGAAGTAATGAATGTACAGATATTACTGTGAACATGCATATACATAGAATGATGAGTCGTTCTAGTTTTTTAATTGTTGGGTAATTGTGATTGAATTCCTAGGTGCAAGAAATTCTAAGATCACTGCATAAGATTTTGTACATATTTCAATTAAATTATGATGTACAGGAAATACTGACAATTTTTGGCAGTATGCAAGATGAAGCCTTGCAGGAAAATGGTATGCAGTTTCTTTCTTGTGGAAAACCACAAGGAAGGATGCAATCCTAATATGGAAACAACCAAGATGAATTATGAAATAGAATTTCATGTTTTGGGGAAAAAGTTGAATTCCATTTTGAACTAATTGGAGTTCTTAAATGAATTCTTTTATGTTTTCTCATGATAACTGCATGTGGGTGATGCAGATGAGATGATGTTGATTAAATTTAGAATGTTAACTACAAAGAGTAGCTCCGGGAAGATGTTGATTGGAAATATTTGAGGGAAGTTGGAACTTCAGGAGCCACGATGCTTTGAGACTTCCTAAGTTGGTCTGTTTCTAAAGCCCAAGGAAAGGGAGGTGTAGCAGCCGATGGACTGTGTGACAGTGAAGGTGTACCCTCCTAGGGTGGGACAAGGATGTGGCGAATGAGAGACTGTTGGTTGGAGTGTTGTTGAGGTTTGGTACCTTGGCCTAGACCATGTGGATATGGATTGTGGACCATGGATATCTTGGGAATCCATTTCTCTGATGGATTCATAACCCTTCTCAGGGGTGGAAGGTCTCCTCAATCAAAAAGTGGAGCAAGAAGGCATATTGCAAGTGCATCTGGTGCACATATTAGACCGGCAAAGCAAACAACTCCAGAATCAATCCATAGGGATTGTAAAGGTCCAGTGGCGGTCCTGAGGACATGACATGGGAACTTGAGGATGTTATGCGGACATAATACCTGCATCCTTTTGAAGATTTTGAAAAAAAAAAAAAAAAAAAAAATCTTGTTGATGCTGTGTAAAAATTGTACTGAGGACAGTGCAAAAATAAGGGGAGGGGATTGTAATATCCTGAAGGATGAGCCCAGTTATATTATGTATTGTAAACATGTTTTGTAGGCTAGTGATATGAGTTATAATAAGCTAGGAGGCTTATTTGTTGATTAGGATGGAGAGCCTAGGTGTTAAAGGTCTGGAGCTTGATTTTATATATGTAATTATGCAGATCATTAATAAAATATAAACATCATTGTGTATAGAAAGACCACGAAGAAAGAGTGATAGGGGACTAAGCTTCCACAAGGTTGGGTAAGGGAGGAAGCCAAGTGTGTGGGCCTAGGGGATAAGCTAGGGGGCTTACATATAAAGGGGATAATAATTTATTATTATTTCCTGAAGGCTAAGGTGGACATGTTGAGTGTTGTCTTAAGTTCCTGTAAAGGGAACGTATGATAAATGGAGTACATGCAGATCCATGAAGACATCTGTCGACCTGGATGCATGTAGTTAAAGATGAAGAAGTCAGCCATGTTGGGGGGTTCGTTCTTCCATTCTGTCATCCTTCGCTTGAGTTCGTTGGGATCAAGGGCATCTGAACCATTTTGTCTCTGCATCTGCCTCTGTATACCCACGCACAGTGAAGGAAATCCTCACGACAAGATTGTTCATTGTCCATTCTTCCATTTAGAGTCTGAACCCGAAGCCTCCATGATCGATCTGTGTGTTGATTCCTTGTCATCCACCCTGAAACCCATGGATTGTGTCATGTCTCCTGTGAAATCCGAGCACCCTGTAAATTTATGAGCCATGTTTTGTTATAGTGGTTGGTTGTTGCGACCACAGAGTTCCTTGACTGAGTGTGGCTTGCTGCCATCGATTGTTTCTTACTGAGCCTTGCTATGTCTAGTGTATGACTATTACCATTTTGGGTGTTCACAGCCGTTTTCCCTGTTGCTATTGCTATCAGCCGACTGGAACTGAGTCGAAAATGGTTGAAGAAGCGGGTTTTCAGGTTCGTGGTAGAAGAGGCAGGTTGTCATGCCTCTGAGAAGATCTCTCCAGATGAGAGAGTTTGCTGGGAAGTGGTTTTCTCCTAGAGAGAGTCCAACACCAGCTACAGAGCTCTAAGAATTCCTGATCCGGCTTGTTATCGAAACCCTAAGAGGGAGGTGAAGCACCGATGGACTGTGTGAAAATGAAGGTGTATACTCCCAGGTGGAATAGGCATATGGGGAATGAGAGTCTGTGAGTAGTGGGAGTAAGAAGGCTCCTGGAGAGAATCCTTATAGTTGCACTATGCAGTTTCCTATAACCTCATCCTAATCTAGGATTCCCTTGACCTGAGTGATGCTTAGTCCCAGCTCAGGGGTGACCCACTACTGAGCATGATGAGTAGCGTGGTCTACGGCTGGGAGGTTCGTGCAAGGTATACACGTAGTCGGTGGTGTTACTCCAGTTGAAAAGATAAGAATCAGTATGTGCTTAATTTATATGGTATGCATGTCTGTGATGCTTGAATGTTATCATGTATTTCGTTGTGTATATGAACTACTTTAATTACATTGATTTTGTGTGGTAGCAGTAATTCTGTGATTATTGTGATTAAGTGTTTTAATTCGATTAAAATGAAAGTATATATTCCGCAGTGGTAGCATTACCCGGTCTTTATGGAGGGTCGGGGATGCTACAGTTTGGTATCAGAGCTAAGTGAAGTTTCTGAGTAGTGGCATTTCCCGACCTGTTTGTGGTTGAGGACGTTACACTCTAGGTGCCATCTCTATTTTTTGGAGGGTCTCTCTCTTTATTTTTATGTGTTTTTCCACATATCTTATCCTGTGCATATTGCATTTTTCCTTTTCCTGGTCTTCTTCTCCATCCCCTCGGGAGCTTTGTAGTGCCCTACAGACGTAACCCGTAGTCTTCCCTTTACAATATGAAGGTTGATTTTTGGTACATTCCCCGTCAATTATTCAATTGCCCATTCCTTCCCTGTATGGGCCAACTTCTGTAGGTCATTACTACTCAACCACTTCTATGACCTTATTTTTATTGATCACGTGGTGTCCTCCATCAGTTTGGTGTGTTGGAAGGTGGAGTCATCGTGTTTGTAAGCATAGATTAACTTGTTGTGCAAGCTTTCTATTCTCTTCACTAATGCATCTTATCTCCATTTCACACAACGATCCCATCAGTCCTCTACCTCATCAATTTCCTCTAGTGTATCATGGCTAGTACTTATCAAGGTTGTTCCCTCTCAGTCAACAAATTGGTGTTTATATTAAATCAAAACACAATTACATGCATCATATTGTTAACATATGAAGTTTTTTCATAATTAGAGTCTTGGGAGAAAACATGGTGTTACATGTACTGACCTAGATAACATGTACATGCCTACCACAATTGAACCTCTGCATATGTACGTTCTTGTTCTTACTTCTACATGTGTATACACACCTATGTCTAAAGAGACACACATATTTATGCATATGTGTCTACTTCTACTCATGTACACACGCCTGTGTCCAAATATACCTTCATATGTATGTTCATGTCCCTTCTGTAACCTGACATACAACTCCATAAACCCACAAAACCCTAGTTTTGTTGCAGTACGATTGTTCCCTTGAAATCTATCCTTCAATTTGTACCTACTGGTTATGGACCTACTAAGATCTCTTGCAGATACGATAGATATGCGATCAACTTCTATGGCTCTAAGATTTGGATTCCCTTCATAGCATGCACTCTGATACCATGTTGAAAACATCTTACTCCAGAACCTAGGTATCTTGTTATCTAGTGATTTCCTTACTGCAAATCAGATAAGCAGCTCAGAAAACAAAAATACACTGCTTAAATATTCAACTCAATAAATATAGTGGAAGCTAAAACTAGAAACCAAGTCATGAACACATGAACACCAATATTTTTTGGTAGATACCCCTGGAAAAACTCTGGAGGGAAAACCAGTGTTGAGAATGATTTTATTATGCTAAAATCAGGGTTAACGTAACAGGGATAGTGGCCCACTGAGAGAAATACAACTGCAAAAAAACTAGGCAAAGTTTGATCTGTTGTACGACCTAGATCTGCATTCTTTTCAATATGTATGTATGTCCTTAAGTGTTCCCATGTATACACTATTGTCTCCATTGGAGCTCGGATACATGTACGAAAATCCTATACAGCAAGATATGTATGACAAAACACTTTCATGTGGTTTCTCTCTCTTGAAACCCACTTGCGGTAGCCTCTATTCTCTCTTCTCCTTGACCTGATCTCTAGATGGAAGTCCTTCTCCAACTATCCAAGATCTCCTTGAATCAAAGTCATTCATGGTCCAACCCTCTTTGTGTCAACTATCTCAACACAAGTATCAAGTGTTAAGTCAAGTGCCTTCCTCCTTTACCCTAGCCTTGCTTTTATAATCTTGAATTATAATCTAACCCTAATCTCCAAAGTGATTAACAGTTCAGATTACTTCTCACCTCACTTAAGATTAATGACTAAGATTACATGCTAATTACTTTTAGTATTTTCCTTAAATAACTCAATAATTAATTAACAAAACCAATTTACTTTAATAATTCCTTTAATTAAAGTAAATTCAAGAGTAAAAGGATTTGGAAAACTTTTGCATGCTAAACACAAAACCTATACACAAATACTTATCTGACCCTACATGTATATCCCATGAAAATGAGATTTGTTGTTAATTTTTTTATTTTCTTAAAATTATTTTTATTAATTCATAAAACAAAAATCACTAATTTTCAATATAAATCATCCAATAATTTTCTCATAAAAAAAATCATTTATCTTATTTCTGACTCTAAATATTTTTCCTAATTATTTTTGCTCGTTAGGAAATAAAGATAATAACCACAAACACCCCCTCAAAGAAAATGATGAGAAATCATATAGTGTTAGATTCACTATAATAATTTTACATTATTGTCTTTCAAATGTTTTTTATTTAACTATGGCGGGGTCAAAATCTATCATTTATTGCCTCCCTCCAATATGAGCAATCATGGTGTGAAATTTTTTTCCAAGATCTATTTTATTAGTATCAATCTTAATTAAATCATGTAATAGAGAGTTGCGTGTAGAAAGTTTTCACTGAGTGTGATGATGTGTGTGAGGGAAAGGAGAATAATTTAGTTTTCCTACTCTTTGTTCCCATTTTCAAGCAACTGGATACATGAATTGTCTCTAGAAAAAAGCAGACTCTCATATTTATTTATTTATATATATTTTGGTTTTAGGGTTTTGAGGGTCGAGCAAGATTTTGGTTCTGCGGGTTTTATTGATAGGTTTTGTTAGTCGCATCCCTAGACTCCATGGTGAAGCGCGTGCATAAGACCCCTACAAGGCGAGCAACCAAGGGTGGATCGAGAGTCAGAGGAAGGCGGTGACAGAGGATTCGAGCTCTGCGATTCAGTGTGTTAATGCGTCGTGTGGATGTGTGAACATTATGCAGTGGCGACGATTTCTCTATGGCAGAGTTTAGGGGTTGAGGTGGCTCCTCAGGGCTGAGTTTCGAGACAACTCTCCAAGCTTGCATCTACCAAAACTGGTGAGGCTCTGTTTGTGATTAGCAATGGAGTATTTATGGTGGAGGTGGCTTCAGGGTTTTGTTGTGGCCGGTTTCATGTTTCCTTTCGGTTTTCTGGACTCTCTTGACCTCTTCCTCATTGGCTTGAAGAGGTTTTGGAACAGAGCTTTGAGGTCCACTAGGGGCGTGCAGTGTTTTGGTTAACACTTTGAGGTCCTTTGGGGGCGTGCAGTGTTGGGTATACACTTTGAGGTCATCTGGGGGTGTGCAGCTTCTGGTTTTATCTTCTTTTCTAGTTTTTGTTAGGCTTTTTCTCTGTTTTGTATCTCTCTTTACAGTCCGCGTACTGGTTTTTCTTCTCTGGAGACTTTATGAGAATGTATGGAATTTGTTTATGAGCATGGTCTATGGACTATTACTGCTCTGAACATCATTTCACTTTTTCTTTTTAAACTTTATCCATCTGTTGATTGAGAAACCACTATTGAGGAAAAATTCATTGACAGTTTCGTCTTCTTTCATTATTCTTTGTAACATCTCTTAACTTAAAAACAAATTATATTTATAATATAATTCATAAATTTTACATAAATTTTACCGTTGGAAAAATACATGAATCCAAAGTGCACATCAATATCATTTCTTTTCAGTTATTATTCCAAGTGTACTTAGAACTTGGTGTTGATAGGAGACACACGAAAATAAAGTGCATGCACACCCCGTATTCCAAGTATTAATACAAACATTGAAAGTTATTTAAAAAATTAAATGATTAGTTTTTTTTTAGATCCTTTTGGATTCATATACTTAAAGTTAAAGACATAGTAGATTTTTATCTAGATGAAGATATTTCAATAAATTATCTACGTTATTTATATTAATTTTTAAAATTATTTTAAGTTTAAATATTATTATTATTAAATTTGATTTCTTTTAAGAACAGTTTTTTTCATTCAATGTTGTGGTTTTATTTATATTAAAGATGTAAATTACAATAAAATATCAAAATAAATATATTTTAATGTATTTTTCTTTTAAATTTAATTTAATATTGTTAAGATAATTAGTAAATTAGGACAAGATATTACAATACTAAAACCCTAAATAGTATATATTCCAAAACTCACGCATCTAATGAAAAAAGAATAATGGAATATCAAATAAAAAATATGGGTCATTAAAGATGATAAGGCGTGGTGGCATGGTTTTTGTGAAGATATGTTTAATATTTGTAATATTGATACTTCATTTAATAAAAGGTGTTTTTTTGGTGACTTTAGTTGACAACTTATATTGGTAGTATTTATTTGTTTAAAGTATTGTTGTAGACTTTGACAATAGAATTCAAACAAATCACTTTAGAATTTTTTTTTGCATGATTAGACCACTTATGTTGATCTTTGATAGATTTTCCTTTTTTTTTTTTTTTCATTATAGTTAGATTTTCATTTAATTTAGAATACTTTGTGTTATATTGT
>SNQJ01S0024478.1:84410-119998 GCA_010110895.2 Picea sitchensis | reverse complement strand
TGTCTTCTAAGGTCTTTGGCTCGTCAAATTCAATTCGGTTCCGGTATTCCTTGGGTAGCCCACTGATGATGTGTTGCACTTTCGCCTTCTTTTCTTTGATGTAGGGTACATATCTCAATAGGTCAAGGAATTTGTTGACATGTTCCTCTATAGTGAGTTGTCCCAGTTTGAGTTCATTAAACTCTTTAGCCTTCTCGTCGAAATATCTTTCCGAAAAATACTTCTTCCGGAAGTACTTCTCAAACCGTTTCCAAGACAGGTCCTCCTCGCGGACCCCTTCCATGTTCTTAAGATCTTCCCACCAGATGGAAGATTTTCCGTTTATATTGAAAGTGGCCACTCAGGCCTTTAAATTCTCTGAAAAATCATGGACTCTGAAATATTTCTTCAGTCCAAGTAGCCAGGCCTCGGCATCCTCTCCCTTCTTTATCTCATCATCAAAGGAGGGAGGTTTGGCCTTTCTGAATTCCTCAAATTTATGACCCTTGGAAGTCTTTTGCTTCTTTTGTTTTCTTTGAGAATAGGAACTGGTCCTGCTACTGGAAGAGCCTTCTGAATCGCCAACTTCCTTCTCAGTGGAATTCTCTGGCATTGGTCCTTTACCTCTGGGGTGGACCTTTCTTGAGGTGCTTCTCTCAATATAGCCACTGACACGATCCTGTTTTTGCATCTCGGTTTCATGTTGCATTTGTCGTTGTTGGTCAGATAAGCTTTGTAGTAAAACTGCATTAATTTCAGTTTGCTTTTCTTTCTCTTTCATCATCCTTTCATTGTCAGCCTTGCAGCTTTGCAATTCAACCATGAGATTCCTCACAGTCTCGCTAGATATCGAGAGGTTGCTATTGCTCTCCTTTCGTCAGACTCTTCGTCTCTATTGTGGNCTTGGTGAGTCACCATACTCTGTGTCTGTTGATTCCTGCGGCTGATCATCCGCTTGAGTGAAAAGACAAACGCTGGTTATTAGTCAAGAGTTAAATACATTTTCATAATTTGCGCATAATTTATATCTCTTTCTCATGCATACACAGTTGGGTTCTCGTTTCCAAGTTTTTAATCCTGGACAAGAGAGTTAAGTTACTGGGTTACTCCTCGTAGGAGTTCTTTGAACGGAGCTTATGCGCAACTCGTACACAAGCACAATCAGGCCGAGTGTATTAACCATGCTCTGATACCACTTTGTCACATACCCACTACCTAAATCGGAGTTTTCTGGTCTCCTGTCGAATCAGAAGCCCTAAACATCCATGGAGGACCAGCATAAGTTGGCTCTTTCTCTCTCTCCGCTCCCATGTGGTCGCAGGTCATGATCACAGTCCGAATAAACGCACTACCTCTTTCATATTTCGCACCTCAGCGCTATAGTGATGTCGAGTCGTTTAACTTGGCAATCGTCGAATCCCGACAGGGCTAGCGATCGACCAATGGGGACGAATCCCTACAGGGTCAGCAAATGGCTAATAGGAACAAACCTCAACAGGGGTAGAGAACCGCCAGTGAGAACAAGCCCCGTCGCGCAGTTAAGTGGAATACAGGTGGCGAAAAGGGAAACTCGATACGGTAGTCGACATGACAGGAGGGGGTGGGCCCACTTCACACACCACACTATTCCAGACCCCCCGCCCCCCCTTTAAAGACAGAATGGCAAGGGGGGTCCAGAATCCACTTGAGCATCGTTGATCATGATGATTTAATCTCGACCGTTCGAGAGTTGCATGTCCAATTTCAAACCCACCCCCCCTTGCCGCTAAAGGCAGAACAATAAGGGGGATCTGGAATGGAAGCTCAGCCGTTGAACTGGGCGGGTGGACTCTGGCCATCCAGATCTTCTCACCACTTATCCTAAAGCATATTCATGTCCTGGCTTAAGTTGATGTCTCATCCCCACATCTAACGGTCATTACAGACCCAGGATCCTCCGAGAGGATCCTGACCATTTGTCAGAGACTAACCTCTCAAGGTTTATAAGTCTGGACTTCGGGGTTTGAGAGCATGGGGTAACATGTCCCTTCAGTATCCAGAATGCCGAAACGACGAAGTGTTGAATGAACCTCAATCAGATATTAGCCCCTTGGGTTAAGGATTGGTCGATATGACCTCTTACCATATGACCACAACTTCTCTTCCATCAGGATTTATCAAGGCGAGAGCCCGACCTATTGTCAACAGTACTCCCGAATCCCTGATTCTCGATTTCTCGAAATGGGTAATCTCTTGACACTCCACCTCCTTAAATTGGACGACCCACAACTGCTCCGGGGTTTCCACCTTGGAGAGTCTCGACCCCTTGTCACAAGGACTCCCGATTCCACGATCCCCAACTTCCCGTAATGGAGGATCTTACTACACGTGGCCTCTGTTATTCGGACGACTCAGATCTACTCCGGGGTTTCCATAATGGAAAGTCCCGAACTCTTTTCAACAGGAATCCCGATCCTGCGATTCCCGATTCACAGGGGTTTTTAACCCTCGGGTAACACCAGATTGATCCAACGGCTGTCGGGTTTTTCCAGCCAAGATCTGATGACCCAGATCAGTTCTTACACATGCATTCTTCCACGACTCCTTGGACGTGGAAAAGATCCACGGTCCAGATAATCTCATGGACCTTGGAGATCTACGATCCCAAATTCCTCACTACCCACGAAGACACAGAAAACAAAGGGGTAAGGAATTTTAACGCCATACTTTCTTCTACTAATATAACGGTCGTGGGTGACCACGGATTCTCCAACGAAATCTCGTCCGTCGATTAATACCTATAAGGTTAAGGTACTTAACTTTCCAACTCCTTCCTCCAATCTGACAGTCATGAGTGACCACAGATCTCCCGACGCGATCTCATCCGTCAATTCGTTACTTCATCCTTATGTTGTCATCTCGATTTTCAAGAGGATGATTCCTCTTTATGCAGGGTTACTAAGGCCTTACGCCTTCACAACCGCCTTCCCGATTCTTGATGGGTTTTTCAAGGAAGGTATTTCTATGGGGAGATTTACTCAGGGTAGTACCTGAGGTATCTAAGGATGTTGTCCTCCCTAGAACCAAACATGAAGTCTGAATTTGATCAGTATGCACAAAAATAACAAATTTATGAAGACATAAATCATACGTAGTCTTTCCATATAAATATACAACTACTAGTACTAATCAAAACACCATACAGTCATTATTATAATGAAATCATTCACAGTTTCACAACTTATGAGCATAATTATCAGAATAAGAACATATATATATATATATNGATAACACCAGGGTCAAGCAACTGCTGAGAGGGGTGCTCGTTTCCACCAAACCGTAGGCTTCGAAACTCCCAATGGATTTACCACTAGCCACCCCCGAACTGAGACCACGATGCTGTGAGACTGCGTCTCTGTTTTCCAGTGACCAGGAGCGAAGGTTGCAATCCTTCCTCTCTGCTATCACTCACTCTGCATAATGCCATAGTTCTCCCCTCGCGTCTGCCCCCCCGCAATCGCTTCTACCCCACGCCTTATCCTCTTGCGGCGTTGCGTGTGGCACGATTACCCTCGCGCTAATCAGGCCTGACGGCTCTACAGATGGGAGGTTAACCTCCCATCCCTCATTAAACCATCTACCTACCAGCCTGCGAGACATTTAATTCAGGGCCAAGGAGCCGCTTTTGGTTCTTTGGGCCAATGGAGTCCAAATACAGTATTAATTCTCGGTGGAAGTTAACGCAACCTTTCCAGGTGCCCTCCACCGCCATCGTGGTCTCTTTTTATGCACATCCCCCCTCAGCAGTCCTGCAATAAATTCAAAATGTTAATCACATTCATTGACCTTTTCCTCAAGGTCCATTTACATCACATATTCACATTTATGAGTTCGCCATAGTTCTTGTCCAGTCCAGTTATATTTACAAGCTGGGGGAAACAGGGTGTTACACTATATGAAAGAAAATGAAGTGAATAAGCAATTCCAACAACTATTGGAGTAAGGTGTGGTCCATCCAAGAACATTGCCTTGTGGGTCACATATAATAATGGTACCAAAGAAGGATAGGGCTTGGAGAATGTGTATCGACTATATAGCATTAAACAATTTTAAACTCAAAAATAAGTTTCCTACACCCAAGATCGATGATTTGTTAGATCGGTTGCGACACACAAAATATTTCACGAAGTTGGATCTCAAATCAGGATACCACCAGGTATGCATCAAGGAAGATGACACTTGGAAGATTGTATTCAAGATAAGGAAAAGTTTTTATGAATGGTTGGTCATGCCATTTATTTAGGTATTGCACCAACTACATTTATGAGAGTGATGAATGATGTATTATGCCCATTTCTATATTCATTTGTTATAGTTTATTTGGATGATATGTTGGTTTACAATGCTACCTGGGAGGAGTGTATCTCACATCTCATGTAGTTATTAGAGACTATAAAGAAGCACCAACTATTGGCTAACCTCAAGAAATGTGATTTTTCTCAGCAGTTTGGTGTATTTTGGCTATGTGATCAGTAGAGGAGAGCTCAATATAGATCTTGCAAATATGGAGGCCATCATGAAATGGCCAATTCCTACAAACGTCACTAAATTTAAGAGTTTTGTTGGATAAACATATTACTTGTGGAAGTTCATAGCTTCATTTTTAGTGGTAGTTGCATCACTGTACTCTATAACAGAGAGTGGTAAGAGTTTCCAATGGGGGAAGAGCCAACAAAAGGATTTTGATGAGATAAAAATATACATCATTCAAGAACCAATTCCCGCATTACCAAACTTGCAAAATCCTTTAAAAGTGAAAATATATGTAAGTGGGTATGCTATCATTTTGAAATATTTTGTGGGGTAGTTTTTAGCTACCATACATATGACAAGGAACTATATGCCCTAGTTCAAGTTGTCAAGAATTGGAAAAGGAGGAATACTTTTATGCTATCATTTTGAAATATTACATGGGGCAGTTTTCAACTACTATACCTATGACAAGGAAATCTATGCCCTGGTTCAAGTATTCAAGAAGTGGAATAAATATCTAATGGTAAGGATACCATCATCCACACACATCATTATCCACTACAATATTTGTAAGCCCATAGTAAGCTATAACAAACTAGACATTACAAGTTGATGGGGTTTTTATAGAAATTTCATATAGTTGTTAATTAATATAAGAAGGGCAGGAAAAACAGGTTGGTAGAAATGATTTCAAGACCGCCCACATCCAATATTACAACTTTGGTAACTTTGATGAACATGAATCATTTTACCCATGATGCATACAAAGAGACATACACAAACAATGAGTTATTGTTTCAATAGCTACAGGGACAAATTCATATAGAATAAGGTGATGAAAAGGTTGGCTATCATTTCCATAATGGGTTACTCTAAAATATCAAAAACCTCTGTGTCCCTAAAGGTGAATTACTATAGATTATTAGAGAGGCTCACACCTCCAAGGTTGCGGGAAATTTTTGTGTTGGGAAGATAGTTTCCAACTTACATAGGTATGTCTATTGCCCAAGAATGAAAGAAGATGTAGCATGGTATATTAGAGGATTTATAATTTGTTGTACCAAAATTCCTATTAATAGGAATTAAGGTCTATACCATCCCTTACCTATACCCACTCAACCTTGAGAAATCATTTCCATGGATTTTGTGGAAGGTTTACCAACAATCGGGAAGGGACATGACTATCTATTTATGGTAGTTGACAGGTTCAACAAGATGTGCATTTCAATACCTTGTAAAAATACCATCAATGGGAAAGAAGCAACAAACATATTATTTGAATAGGTCTGGGTGCACTTTGGGATACCAAGGAGCATAATCTTAGACAAGGATACTAGATTTCTCATTACATTTTGGACTACATTGTGGGAGAAGATGGACATTAATTTGAAGAGATATACAACATTCCATTCATATACATATGGGAAGATAGAAGTATTCAATGGGATTTTGGTGCATATTTTGAGGGTTTACTATCAAAATCATCTGAATACCTGGGATGAAAATATGATCTACATACAACACTCTTCTAATAGAGAAGTCCACACTTCTGCTGGTAAGTCAACTCTTGAAACTTGCTTTGGATATTTCCACATTCACCCTTAGATGTTGTATATGGACAATAAGGAGGAGTGAGGTAGGACCTCATAAGATATGCATTGAGAGTAGAAATAATTGTTGAGAAGATTAGTCAAACACATTCGCAAGTATAAGAGATGCTAAAGAAGTCACATGAAAAATAGAAGGGAAGACATGATCAACATAGAATCGAGAATTCATTCATAGTGGGAAACAAAGTTTGGTTACAACTGAACAACGAAAGACTACAAGTTCCTAGTAAGAAGATCAATTCTCTATTGTATGGCCCTTTTGAGATATTAGATAAAGTGGGAGATAATGCCTACATAATCAGTCGACCCCCATAGATGCACATTTACTCAGTAGTGAATGTGGAGAATTGCAAACTCTATGAGATTTCCATGTTGGATTAGGAGGAGGAGTAGGTCCTACCTTCCATAGAGGACTTAGCACCATATGCTCAAGCAAAGTTGGTAGCTGACACAATTTTGCAGAAGAGGTATGAAACAACAATAAAGGGGCAACATGACCTTTGGAATATTGAGTTGAAAAAACAACTTCTAGGAAAAGAAAAGTGGTAGTCCATGAAGAAGGTCGAGGAAAAATTTCATCACCTCATTCAATAAAGATTTTGGGGACCAAAATCCTCCATAAATGGGTAAGTATGATCTAGATTGGATCATTTTATTATTTGTCATCTATATTGATGCTTTCAGAGTGGAAAAAATTGGAGGAATCAACTTGCAGGGCCATTTTACTATTAGGTCCCATTTTACTATTAGGAATGTAATTCTATTTTTTGCTTTATCAAATCCAACAAGCACACTAGTTTCTCTTCCCTTTTTGATGATGTCCAAACATGCTCTGTTGTGATGGGAGACCTATATGTATACACTAAGGATAGGAAACACGCCTATGGTTATGAAATGGGAGGATTTGAAGGTTTTGTTGAGATCAAAACTTGATCCTATAGGCTACGAAGAGGAGAAAATTATGAAATGGTAATACCTTTAATAAGAATAAGGACAAGGTGTGCAAGAGTACATTTCCAAATTCAACAAGCAAACCATTAGGATGGTTATTTGTTTGAAGTAGTTAGTATTAATGGTGAAGTAACTTTGATATTTGTTCATCCATATCGAAAGGCATTTGTTTCTTCTTAGTGTGACAAGCTAGACACCGAGTAGAGTTAGCCACAAAAGGGCCAAGAAGAAACCAACAGGATAAAATTAAAGAAGTTTGTAGCCATGGTTGAAAAGAGGAGGGATCCTAATAGGGATTGCAAACATTGTGTCATGGATGGGTACATAGATGAAAATAATTGGAAAATTCATTTGTAACTATGTCCAAAGAAGCATAATTCCAAGAAGGGATAAAATAATGTAGCTACTGAGGCGAAGGAAATAGTGGTAGATAGCACCTCTGATATAAATGAAGCCATATTCAACACCACATTGCAATAGTCAAGGGTGAGTGGAGACATGGATGCATTATTTCTAATAAATATTAATGTTAAGAATTAAAAGGTAAATGCCTTGTTTGACAATGGTTCTTCATGTAACTTGATTTCTAAGAACATTGTTGATGAGATGGTTCTAGAAACCTATGATCTAGTACAAACCAGTTCGCTAGCATGGTTGCAAGAGAAATATATTATGATAATAACTGAGAGACGTAAAATCAAGTTTACCATTAATCATTCTTATATTGATGAAGTATAATGTGAATTTTCACCACTAGATGCTTTTGAGGTGATGTTTGAAAGCCCATACTTGTGTGAAATGAATGTAATTTTCTACAAAAGAGAGAGAGAAAATCACTTTATTAAATGTGGTAAGGCCTACCTCATCAAAGCACATCCCATGAGAGAAATAACACCTATGGTAGTAGTAGAACACGGTAATAATGATAGCTTGAAGGGAAAAAAACACAAATAATATAAACTTGAAGGATGATGGAATGGTGGACTTGGAGAAGCAAGGGGAGACCATGTGATTGCATATACTCTAGAGAATAGCTTTTGGATACCAAAAGATTCCCAATAGGGAGGTGTGATTTTAAAGGGATTCAAAAAACAGATGAATGACATAAGAATAAAGTCTAATAATCCATAAGGATGAGAAAAAAAGTTGCTACCATAGGAAATAATAAAGATGTGAGGGTGATCATTGGAATGTTGGTCACACACTGTAAAATCCCCCACTAATTGTTTTGGATTTTTACTCAATTTTGTTGTGTACACATTTCGTCAAATAGTTAGTTGTCATACTAAATCTACCCATTTATAACCCTCATCCCTTTGTTTTAATAAATTTTGAATACACGTCTTCCGTCGAACACTTTGATGACACGCTCAAAGCTCAATATAAAACCCAGGTTTGTTGTTGTTAGTGTATTGTTTGTTGATTGGAATTTCTTCATGGCATAACAATGCATAAATATATGATAGGATCTAAATAAACATATACAAAGCAATATTTTGTAACATAAATAACACTACAAGAGTATCCTAATCAATGACAATGAAGCTTCTCAAAACAAAGTTGTTTTATTTACTATTCTGCCGATGACTTACAAGTAACACCAGTACAAGACTCAAAATGGTTTTTGCATTAACTAGTTATGGCAGCAGAAATACAATGAAAACCCAATAGTAGTTACTACAATAGATACAAGAGAACCTGACATATATTAGTTGTAGATATTACAAGCATGTAAGAGTTATATTTAGATAGAAAATAGATAGGTAAATGAACAGTAGTCTGAAGTGCATTGGAGAAACAGTCTCCCATAGTAAAAATCAGACTCGAAAAGCAAAGAACTCAACCTAGATGAGTTATAACTTTCCCAGCAAGAGAAAGGTAGATCTTGTAGGTGTAAATCAACTCCCAACAAGAAAAAATTCAGCCCAGCCTGTATACAATTCGCCCAGCTGCAATTTTGTTTCCCATAATGAGGAAACTCAGCTCTAAGAAGGAGATCTGACTTGCCTACATTCAAAACTCGCCCAACAGAAAAGATGAAGTCGCCCCCCCCCAAGAGACAACGTGGCCACTTTGCAAGTAAATTAGCCAACAATAGATTCTAAGCTTGAATGCAAATGAGGAAACTGTGTATTTCTTCCCAAAATGATCCACTACAGTGTATGTTCACACCACCGAAGCAAATCTACAATTTTCTCCTAGGGTTTTCATCCCAAGATTCTCCAAAGCTCAATGCTCTCCTCAAATTCGTTTATTTCAAATGAATATGTCATGAATGTGGAGAATTCCCTCTTTTCCCCTTTTTAACTCTTTGGTGACCCTTTTGCACCCCACTTTACCTTTTAATAAATTTAAGTGACTTTTCATATTCCTCGTAAGTCACTTTTGACACTTTTTCCCTTTTTCCCCCTTTCAATTATCTAATGTCATTTTTGTTAGACACTTTTCCCTTAAGACATTAAATAATTAATAAATTCCTCTTTTTAATGACCATAGCCTATGATATTCACTTAGGATACTTCGTCCATTTCCCATGATCACTCGAAAGGGGAAATGATAGTCCTCCCTTCTTGAGATTGCTTGTCCCCAAGCATTTGCAGATTTAGGTGCTGCAAAATTTGGTCACTCTCCCAAGTGGCATCTTCTGTAGGAAACTCTCTCCATATGACCATATATTCTATGATTACCCTGTTCTAAAGCTTCCTCTCCTGAACCTCCAATGCTTCCTCAGGAACTAGTACTAGTTTCCCCTCCTCATCTAATCGAGGCAGTTTTGTCGAAGTTGTGATGTGTTGTCCCAATCCATTTTTGAGACATGAGACGTGAAACATATATACATGATACATGAATGTATACATATAAATCCTAAATGTATACATGATAGTTCCTTCTACCCTCATCATCTGTATGGGATTTAATAAATCATTGTGTTGCATATGCTACATCTCTATGTTTGAATATGGATTCCATCCTTTTGTTTGATACCATTGTAGGAGCATTATTCACCATGCCTCGTAGAAAAACATGTTTCCCTCCTGGTGTGAAGAACTTCATGGTCATTTGTTTGTAGTTTGTGATAATGTCCCCCAATGTCTGAAGCCACTGAACTACCAACACTGCATATGAATCTACCACATATACCACATAAAAATATGCTATCAAGGTGTATTTACCAATTTTTAAGGCCAATATAGGAATTTTCTTTGTGAAATACATTAAATACATCTTCCACTTCTACTTTGAAACCCTCAAAGTCCTTTGTAGCTACCTGTCTCCAATCCACCCAAGCTACATCGATAAAATTGTGGGTTTCCCCACCATAAATCAAGGCAGTGACTCCTTGTCCCCTTATGACTCCTCTAAATATAAAGGTGTTGAATCTTGGAGTACCTGGTAATGTGGTTATAACAACCTCATTAGCCTCCTCATGAGGCTTCTCCTCTATCTCCTCCTTCTGATATTTTCCCTAATATGGAGAAGCATCTTACTCCTCCTCCTCCTCATCATAATCTAAATGTACCTCAATATAATGGGCTTGACCCTTGCCCTGATACCTATGTCTTGGAACCCATGGATATTTTCAATGGAAAAAAATGTTCTTTCTCCTTAGCTCATTCTTTTTTCCTCATCCAACTTTTCCTTACCCGTACCTTCCTTACCAGGAGTCTTATTGTACTTAATTCTTTGTGGAATAAAGGGTTTGGATTTTTTTTTGGTTTTAGGGACTGCACCCTCCATGTCCCTTGTCCTAACAATAGCATCCTACAAGGTCTCATGATCGAAGGCCTTTACCCAACCACAAAGTGGCTCCAACAAACCCTCAATGAACAACATCACAAGCCTTTGCTCAGATATGTATGACACCGTCACTGGTATCTTTTGAAACTCTGTGATGTAAGCATTTGGTGATCCTTCTTGTTTGAGTTATGCTACTTCTCTGAAATGCATCTCTAGGTCCTTTTTATCAAATCTCTCCATCAACTTCTGAGTGAAATTTAAATATGAAGTGATATTAGAGTGCCCCAGAGTGACTAACCCATGATACCACCATTCAGGTGCCTCTCCATCAAGATGCAAGGTATCTAATTTAATCACCTCAACTTCTATCATGGGGTTCAACTGAAAATAGGTGTCAAGTTTTTGTACCATTATCGTGCAGTGCTCCTTCTAGATCCATCAAATGTGGGAATGGATAAATTTTCCAAATTCTGTGAGAGGTATTTGTTTTGTTGGCCCCTTTGGTCCTTGGGCCTATTCCTATATTTAATGAAGCATAAATCTTGGAGTGACATATCAGCCTAAAAATCCTCCCCCAAGGCCCGATACTCTGCATAATAATCCTGGAAAGTCTCACCACACATCAGTTTCCCCTGGTTCACTTTCTATTTGTTTTCCAAGAATTGAGGCATTAGTTTACTAGAGACTATTCTTCTATCTTTCTTTGGAAAAACCTGCGTAGGCACCTTTTCCTAGTTTGGTGTAGGGATCTCATGATGTCTCCCCTCACCATTGTTTCCATTGTTCACATTTGAAACCCTTGCACCAAAGTTGTTGCCATGGTTCTAAGATGCAATGAATTGAGTCATGAGTTGGGATAATTATTTCTACCAACTAGTTAATTTCTCCAAGATTTGAAGGGCTCGATCCTCATTTGGGTCCCCCATGGGTATCCCATGTTTTTCTCCAGGTTTATTCTCACCCATATCCTCCTCTCCTTCATCAAAAATGTTTTCTTCCACTCATTGTCTTCTACTCCTGCAGGTGATATACCTATCATTTACTGTCCTCATGAACTACGACCACCCCCCCCCCCGCAATCTGGCAGGAAGGGGGCTATGATACCACTGTAAAATTCCCCGGTAATGTTTTTGTATTTTTACTCAGTTTTGTTGTGTACACATTTCGTCAAATAGTTAGTTGTCATACTAAATCTCCCCATTTATAACCATCATCCCTTTGTTTTAATAATTTTCTGATACAGGGATTTCTTCGAACACTTTGATGACACCCTCAAAGATCAATATAAACCCCCAGGTTTGTTGTTGTTAGTGTATGGTTTGTTGATTGGGATTTCTTGATGGGATAACAATGCATAAATATATGATAGGAGCTAAATAAAAATATACCAAGAAATATTTTGTAACATAAATAACACTACAAGAGTTACCTAACCAATGATAATGAAGCTTCTCCAAATAGAGCTTCTTTATTGATTATTCTGCTGATAAATTACAAGTAACACTAGTACAAGGCTCAAAATATTTGTTGCATTAACTAGTTATGGCAACATAAGTACAATGAAAACCCAATAGCAGTTACAATAGTAGATACGAGAGAACTTGATGTATAATAGATGTAGAGATTACAATCCTGTAGGATTTATATTTAGATATCAAATATATAGGTAAATGAACAACAGTCTAATGTGCACTAGTACAACAACCTCCCACACTAAAATTTAGACTCTAAAAGCAATTAAATCACCCCATATGAGTTATAACTCTCCCAACAAGATAAAGGTCTCTCCTGTAGGTGTAGCTTGACCCCTATTAAGCACAAATTTATCCCATCTTGTATACAATTCTCCCCAGCTAAAAAAACCTTGCTCATAATGAGGAAACTCATCTCCAAGAAGGCGATTCGACTTGACTACAATCAAAACTCGCCCAACTGAAAAGATGAAGTTGGACCCCCCAAGAGATAACTTGACCACTCTATAAATAACTCAACCAACAACAAATTCTCATCTTTAATACCAATGAAGAAACTGATTATTTCTTCCAAAAATGATCCACTAGGGTGGATGTTCAAACTACCAAAGAAAATCTGCAATTTTCTCCTAGGGTTTTAAATCCCAAGAGTCTCCAAAGCTCAATGCTCTTCTCAAATTCCTTTTTTTTCAAATGAATATGTCATGAATGCAGAGAATTCCCTCTTTTCCCCTTTTTAACTCTTTGATGACCCTTTTGCACCCTGTTTTACCTTTTAATAAATTTAAGTTACTTTTCATATTCCTCCTAAGTCACTTTTGGCGCTTTTTTCCTTTTTCCCATTTTAATTATCTAATTTCATTTTTGTTAGGCACATTTCCCCATAGGACATTAAATAATTAATCAGTTCCCCTTTTTAATGACTATAGCCTACAAGAATCACTCTGTCTACTTTGTTAATGTCCCTCTATCATTCAGAAGGTGACAAGACACACACTCAACCACCTACTTTCACCTTAAACCATCGAACCTCACTAGCTCCATGAAGAAATAAAATAAAATAAATATAAAACAATAAATCAAATAAAGGGACCAATGTTGTTTCGGGAGATGAAGCACGAGGGACCCTTGACCTTATAATTTTTTCTATGAAAATTATATGTCAATTAAACATGGATAGGAGAAGGAGGATGCATATCCTTGGGTATATTTTGGCCTTGAGATTTCAAATTATCTATAGAGAAGATCGTTAATGGCATAGAGAGCCATGATACTAAGTATTTCTTTGAAAATGATGATAACAATAGACTGATCATTTCCATTCCAAGTTGGTTTTTCCAAATTGGTTTTCCATGGTAAAATTATTGTTTATTATGGTTGTATTCTTGTGCATTTCTATGGATTTAATTTTGTTGTGTTCTCTCTAAATGATTAGTATAGTGTCATTTTCCATTCAATTCTCTAATGTTCATCAATTAGCAATGAACACCTAAGTTGTTGTTCTTTTAAGTATTGAAATATTATGTATGATAAGTGTATTGGGGAGAGCGCTTGTGGTTTCTATTTGAATTCATTCCTCACAAATAAGTGGTTCCAAAGATAATTTATTGTCCTACTTTGACTATGGTAAAACATACAGTGGATGGTTAATGATTGAGACAACCTCCTATTCTCCTAATGTCTATATCAAAAATAAGATACTAATTTATTGACACATGGATAACAAATGATTTTATTACACACACCATTTAATTTTTTTGTGTTGCATTGGTTGGTAATTATACACCCAACAATAAAATTTAATAACACAACAACCCTCTCTTGTATAGTTGCTCGTTGTGTGTTATTTTCACTCCTTTACAAAAATATGTGTACATGATAATCTAGCCTAAAATTATGTTGTTTTAATACAAAAACAATGTATAAGAAGTGATTCATGTAGATTTTAAACCTGTGAAGTAAAGCAATGCATACCGATTCTTAAGAAAAATATAAATTAATCAATGAATCATACACATAGTACACAAAGATTTAAGATGGAAACCCTTAACCAGGAGAAAACCATCCTTCCTTAGTGTCACAGCTCTCAACTGTTAATTGTATTAATTTCACCATTCACAATATAATATATACAATATTTTAGGTATTCCATAGCTACAAAATCCCCAATCTCTTAATCCAGGATTAATTTACAAAACCACTAAAAATAGCGAAAAACTACTAAAATAGAAAAAACCACCCCCACACACATGAAAAGAATATAAAACATACCCAACATTATCCCACTTGTTGTTTTCTTTGCATACAGGGGGTCATTGGATCCCATTGTTTCTCTACACTATGATAACTTCTCGGTGCTCACAGACTTTGTCAATGAATCTGCAACATTCTTCAAAGTGTCAACCTTCTCTAAAAACACCTTCTTTTCTTCAACTATGTATCTCACAAAGTGATATTGAACATAATTATGCTTTGTCTTTGAATGATAAGTTGGGTTCTTTTCCAGAAAGATTGCACTATGATTGTCACAATCTAACCTTATTGCTTGTTGTACCAACCCAATACTTGAATAGAATCTATGTAACCATAATGCTTAGTTGTTTCCATAAGTGGCTACCATTTATTCAACTTCCATACTTGAGAGTGTCACTATGTCTTGTCTTTTTCCCATCCAATTGATTTCTCCTCCAAATAGGTTAAACACATACCCACTTGTAGATCTTCTGTGATCTAGATCTCCATCCCAATATGCATCAACAAACACATGTATGTCCAACATTGTATCTATTCATGGTATTCCTCAGTAGCACAATCCATAACTACAAGTGCCATGCAAATACCTGGAAACCTTTTTTATTGTTGTCCAATGCTCCTTCCCTGGTTTTGAGATATGCCTGCTCAAAACTCCCACCGCATGTGCAATGTCCAGTCTAGTACAAACCATTGCATACATTAAACCACCAACTACACTAGCATATGGAGCATGGGACATGCCCTCTTCCTCTTCTTGTGTGTTGGGACATTGATCTATAGATAAATTTACACCTATAGGAATAGGAACCTTGACCGATTTGTTTTCCTGCATATTAAACCTATGCAATATTTTCTCAACATATTTTATTTGATTCAACTAGAGTTTCATGTTTGTACGATATCTTTTAATCTCCATTCCCATAATGAAGTTAGTAGCACCAAGATCCCTCATGTCAAATGTGGAGGATAGATGTGATTTCACCTCCTTGATAACACCCATGTTATTTCCTACCAACAACATGTCATATACACACAAAACTACATAAATGAAGTGATTACCAACCTACTTAGAATATACACAGTGATCATACCTACTTATTACAAATCCTAGTCCAAGGATCTATGTGTCAAACTTTTGGTACCACATCCTAAGTGATTTCTTCAGACAATATAGGGACTTATTTATCTTACAAACCAACTCTTTCTTTCACTTCACTACAAATTCTTTTGGTTGCTTCATGTAGATTTCTTCCTCCAGATCCCCATGTATGATTTTTTCACATCCATTTGTTCTACCTCAAAATCAAAAGCATCAACAACAGATAAAAAAAATCTAATAGAATTTAAATTGGAAACATAAGAAAAAATTTCACCAAAGTTAATTCCCTCTACCTAGGAACAACCTTTTGCTACTAACCAAGCTTTCCATTTCTGCACTTTTCCCTCTACATTCAACTTCTTCTTAAACACCCATTTGTTTCAAATGGGCTTTCTTCTAGTTCTAAACTCAACTAGATCCCATGCATCACTTTTATCCAAAGAATCCATCTGTTCAACCATGGCATTCTTCCAGAGTTTATTATCCTCTCAATTCATTGTTTCCCTGGAATTTTTGGGATCATCATTAGTAATAGATTAAAAAAAAATTAGCACAAAAATAAGGTGGAATATACCTTTATGTTTTCCTTATTTCCCTCATGGATCTCCTCAATACTAGATTCTGAGGTTTGTCTTATTATGATTCATCTTCTTTTGTTGATTTAGATTTTGCATCATCCAATTCAAACTCTATTTTCCCAAGTTCTTTCTTCCTTGGTAGGAATTCATGTTTGGGAAGATATTTAACCTCTCTAAAACAAATCCCAACTATAAATAGTCTTCTTAGTTTCTAGGTTCCTTATCCAAGTGGATTTCAGTGGCCACCCACCTATTCCACTAGCTCAAAGACCAGTTTCCATTTTGGCAGCTTGTTTTTATAGTTTTTCGGGTCCCAAAATTCTGTGGTCATTTTGAGGTCCTAAGCGATGTTTTTTAGGCTTGATAGTGCCTATCATGTAGCCAAAGGTATATTTTAGGTCGAATGTAATATGTAATCCTTGTTTGTACCTTTTCAAAAGTGTATCGAGCATCCCAAATGAAGATCGTATGCAAAAGTTACACAATTGGGAAGCTGACGTATCAACTACCCCCATCGGGGCCCACAAACCTTTTGGTGTTTCATCTCCTGGGGTTATGATTTTGCATATTTATGGTTTCTCATTTATGTTTTATGTTAAAAATTCCTTTGGAGCCTCATTGTACTCAAATTCTTGTGAATGAGCATAGCCGACACATCTCTTCTCAAAGATAAGATACCACCATTCTAGCTAGCTTGCGTGTTTTTTCATTTTACAATCTTTTGTATTTCAAAGAGTCATTAATAGAATATGAGGTTTATTGTATTATTGTGTTCCTTTCCATATCTCTATGTATTTATTTGTCGTATCTTTGTTACATTTTTTCCTTCATATCATTCCCCAAAATATTCTAGATCAGTGGTATCATAGTGGTTTACTCCTTTTCGTTCTTAGTGCATGTCCCCAATGAGGTCAGGGTATAGAGAGTTCGGTCTTGAGATTGTTCCTCTTGAGGACAATTGCTCTCACATTCCTAAGAAAATTTCCATGGTGGAATAAAATAGGGGTGACGGGACATGATATCCTTTCAAATTGTTGCTCGAGGAAGCCCTCACACAATAGAGGAATGAGATGATGGTAATTTTTCCCAGATCCTTCAACGACTACTAATAACAATGGAGGGATCTTCAACTAGTAGTCAGATTGGAGGTGCGATGCCCTTCAAGGTACAAGTTAAAATTTTATATTTCTTTATTTGAATGTCAAATAGATGAAAACGCTTTAGAAAAATGGTTAAATATGCTAGAGGGTTATTTCTTTGTACACAAATTTTCCAACAGTGAAAAGATCACCTTCGCACTCCTTAAGGCCCTTCCCCGTGCCATATATTGGTGGGAGTCTTATTGTGAGAAACATGTTGAGGATGAGTCTATAATGTTTGGTCTAGGACTCATTTGGGCAGATTTTGTTGATGCCCTCAAGGAACAATATTACCCTGTTGGAAGTTATGATGACCAGTAGATGAGATGGACCACATTACACCAAGAGAGGGGAAAATGGTGTCAAAGTTCAAAAATACTTTCCATACCTTGCGCACCAAGATGGGTATCCAATACTCCAATCGACATCTAGTCCTAAAATATCATGGGGCTCTGCATAGGTACATCCAAATCGAAATGGAGTTTTTGGACATCTCGTTGTTGTGATCCACTTACCGATATGCTTTCAAAATCGAGAAGAAGTTCAAGCAACAAAACAAGTGGGAGTCTTGGTCTTCAAATCCGCAACAACAAAAGTATGGTAAGGGTGGCCCTAACTTCGAGGCCAAAGGACAGATAAAGGATGGCCAACCCCAAGATAACCATCCCAAGCCACCAACAAAGAAGGGTAATGGGAATTCAAAGGACATTGGAAAATGGTGTGAGTTCCACAAAATTCCTTGGCATAATACTGATGAATATGGCTTCAAACAGTCTTTGTTAGTTGAGAAAAAAACCCCAGGGTCAGATGTTGACTAAGACTCTAATTCATAACTAGAAAAGGGAAGACATATCATTGATGTATAACCCAGTGTCACCATCGCTACCACAAAAGTCCAGCCAAAGGAATCGATGGAGCTTAAAGAAGGGGAGCTCCTTTTCCACTCACAAATGTGGGTGAAGGGAACCCCATTCTATTTCATTGTTGAAAGTGGTAGCCATAATAAATTGATCTCAATAGAGGTTTTCAAGAGGTTGAACGTAAAAATGACGTCACATCCTCGACCATACACCATTGGTTGGCTCAGCTAGGGATGGGACATCCATGTTGCCTGCACTACGACATAAAACCCTTCAACGGCGAGGTATTGTGTGATCCCCCCCCACTGAAGTTTGTGATGTCTTTCTAGGACAACCATATATGTGGAAGCATCATGCCTTTTATGAATCTAGCCCCCGTAGTGTCATTATTACTTTGGGAGTTCAACTCTACAGGGTACTAGAGGAAGTCCCAAACACTATAGTCTCTTTGATCTCCGTGAAGCAATGCAAAAAGGTGGTCTCTTAGACCGGGATATTTGTTCTTTATATGGTTCGATTGGAAGGTGAATAGAAGGTCACTGCAACCACCAAAACCTTTGCATGGGGTCTCTCTTCCCAACAAAAATAGGTGGATGAAATAGTAGAGGAGTACAAAGACATATTATCCTCGCTTACTAAGGTGCCTATGCATTTCTAGGTAAATCACTCCATTGATATGACGCCCAATGCTCCTCTTCGTAACGAACCAGTATACATGCATTCCATTATGGAGAATAAAGTAATCAAATGCCATATCCAAGAGCTAATTATAAAGGAACACATCAAACAAATCTCCTCACCTTGCAGGAGCCCAATTGTTCTGTTACAAAAGAAGGATGGGACATGGTGACTTTGTATTGATTACAAATCCCTTATCAAGATCACAGTCAAGAACCGACACCCAATTCCACAGATTGATGATATTCTCAATCAACTCAAGGGAGCCAAGTTTTTTAGTAAGATTGATCTGAAGTCAGGATAAGATCAGATGTCGATTGAGAAAAATGATATGTGGAAGACAAACTTCAAGTCTAAAGAAGGCCTCTTTGAGTGGTTGGTAATGCCTTTCATCTTGACTAATGCCTCTACCACATTCATGCGGATGATGGATGATATATTACGACCATTCAAAAACTCCTTTGTGGTTGTATATTTGGATGACATCCTCATCTTCATCAAAACTTGGGAGGAACATTTGGAGCATATTCAACATGTATTGGGCACCCTGTGACAACACAGGTTATATGCCAATTTGGATAAGTATTCCTTCGGCATGCAAATAATCCAATATTTTAGATACATTGAGGATGATAAGGGTGTACATGTGGATCCAACCAAGATCCAAGTAATCCATGATTGGTCAGCCCTGAAGACAATGATCGAGCTCTGCAGCTTCTTGGGTCTCACCAACTTCTATCGACGGTTTATTTTGGGGTCCTCTCATATCACTTGGGCCCTAAGGTAGGTGACCAAGGGTAGCACGAAGGCCAAGTTTTTGTGGTCCATGCCCAAACATAAAGCATTCGAGGATTTGCATTTTTTCCTCTACTCAACACTAATCCTCATTTTACGAGACCTGCAACATCCATTTGATATTGAGAAAAATGCTTCATATTATGCTATTGGTGTAGTCCTAACTCAAAATGGGCATCCAATAGCCTATCACAGTGAAACTCTATCTGATATTGTTCACAGATACCCTACCTACGACAAAGAGATGTATTCCATTATGCAGGCATGTCAACAGTGGAATAATTACATTCCGGGGAACGAAATGATAATCCAAACTAATCACAAGACTCTATAATTCATGCATACACAAGGAAATTTATAGAATGACATCCATGAGAAGTGGTCTACGTACCTACAACTATTCCACTTGAATATCAAGTACAAAAAATGTAGCACCAACCCTTTCGCATATTTCTTCATTCATCCCCCGGTGGCAATGCTAACCATAGTTCTTAACTCTTGTGGACCTCTGACATATGGATGGCCACATTTATACAATAATGACTTTGACTTCGCTACTACCTATTAGACATTGAGTGAAGGAAAAACAGTTCCTGACTTTCATCTCCAGGATGGATTGTTATTCCATCTGAGCCATGTTTGTGTTCCTTCAAGCAAGGATTCCAAGTTGATCTGGGAAGATCATTATAGTCAGGAAGTGGGACATTTTGGTGTATAAAATATAGTGGCAGTACTGCAAAAATATTTTTATTGGTCAAATCTTCGACAAGATGTTCACAAGTACATCATATCCTGCACTTCCTGCACCATTTCCATGCCCACCTTCGAGAAACAAGGGCTATACACCCCTCTTCCTACTCTAGATAGGCCTTGGGAGTCCATATCCATGGACTACATGTCTGGTCTCCCTTCAACCAAGCATCGGAATGACTGTGTCTTTGTGGTCATTGATCGATTCTCTAAGATGGAAATTTTGGCACCCTGCAAGAAGAGCATCACACCGAAGGCCACCGCCAAGATCTTCTTCACACATGTTTGGGTTCACTTTGGGCTCCCAAAAACTATTATCTCTGATCGAGAGAGTAGGTTCATGAGCACTTTTTGATCCATCCTATGGTCAATGATGGACACTAAGCTGACCAAATCAACTACCTTCCACCCACAGACCGATGGACAAACAAAGGTAGCCAATAGTATGATTGTTCATATCCCGAGGATGTATAATTCAAAACATCCACACACAAGGGGTGAAATCCTTCCTTATGTTAAACATAGCTATAACATATCCCTCCACATATCTATTTGCCACAACCCTTTGCAAATGTGCTTGGGGTTCCAACCATTGGCCCCCATTGACATATTTATGCCCATTGCAACTACATAGGAAGAGTTCCCCCATTCTCAAACCGAGGTTGGTTGAGAAGCCAAATTTGTTGAGTGCATCCAACACATCCAACAACAAGTTCTTGATATTATGTAGAAAGCTAATTCCAAGTACAAGCAGTGCCACGATTAATATCGGGTACACCACAAATTTTAGGTGGGATATAAGGTATGGTTGCATTTGCAGGAAGAGAACCTCACAGGACCCCATTGGAAGTTGAGCCCACTCTGATACAGACATTACACCATCACCAAGGCTATGGGTGAGAATGATTTTGAATTAAGTATTCCTCCTTTCCTTGGCTTGCACCCGATATTTAATGTTAAACTCCTCCAACCATATTTTCCAACTCTCTTGGGAACTTCAGATGCAGCCAAACAATGGGCCCCTGTAGAACTCAATCCTTCCTACATCGAATGGGTGACAATTGATTGGATCATGGACAGCAAGACAAAGGACACCCACCAATAGACTATCAAACTCCATCGGGTCGTCAAAGCAGGCCAGTTTCTTCATCAGGGCAAGTGGCTCATTAGGAGTCAGATTTAATAGAAGTTTCCTCATATGATGCGGGAAGTTGATGCAATGGAGACCNGGGGGGGGGAGGGATTATCAAGGTGAATATCGATGGTCGCCCACCTATTCCACTAGCTCAAATACCAGTTCTCATTTTGATAGTTTTTTTTACAGTTTTTCGGGTTTATCTAGTTTGCTCTTGTTTTCCTTTGGATCATGTACATAAGAATCACAACCAAACACTTTGATATGTTAAAGAGAGGGATTATTACCAGTCCATACCTCATGCAGATTTTTTTCCACCAACACTGATGAGGGTGATCTATTTACGAGGTAACATATCGTACCCACTGCCTCTACCCGGAATCCCTATCCTAACCTAGCACCACTGAGAATGCTCCTTGTTTTTTCCATCAATGTCATGTTCATCCTTTCTCCAACCCCATTTTGTTGAGGTGTGTATGGAGTAGTCTTCTTCCTTGATATACTTCTCTTCTTACATAACTCTTAAAATTCATTCCCACACAATTCTACACCATCATTTGTCCTCGACACCTTTATTTTCTTCTTTGTCTGGTTTTCTACCAGAGCCTTAAACTCTTTAAAAATTATCAAATACTTCATATTTTTTCCTAAGAAAATAAATCCATGTGTTCCTTGAGAAATCATCTATGAATGAAACATAATACACATATTTACCTAGTGACGAAATAGGCACAAGTTCAAACACATCACTATGTATCAACTCTAATATCCTCTTTTCTCTTTTAGCACCAAATGATAATCTTACTCGATTATGTTTACCATATATGTAATGTTCACAGAAATAAAAATATAAGGTGCAATTAGATGTACCTTCAACCATACCTTTACCATGTAGTGTTTGAAGGCTTGTTTCTCCAATATGTCCCAGTCTTTGAAGCCACAACATGGTATTCTTTCCAAGGATAATATGGATCATATATTCTTTATTTCTCTATTAAGGTACAATATAACTGCTATACCCATCAGTATAAGTGCTTCCCAATAACTTGTATAGAGTTCCACTCCGAACTCCCCTCATTAACACCATTTCTCCTTGTACCATCTTGCAATTTCTTTTTCCCAATAAAGTATCCACACCTACATCATCCAACTTACTTACATATATTAGCCTTTTGGATAGATATGGAATGTGCAGAACTTTAGGGAGAGTTCGAACCCTTCCATCTTTCAGCAACAACTTAACTCTTCCATGTCCCATTATTTTGATTGTCGAGTAATCTCCTAGGAAGACATCACCGCCATCATAGTTTTCATATTCATAAAACCACTCCCCGTGAGGAGTCATATGAAAGGACACACCTGAGTTGTTCAACCATACATCATGATTTTCATGTGTACTTGTAGGTGCCAAGTAAGCATCACATCCTTCTTCTATGGAGGTTTTCACCTCTGTGGGAGAGGCATCATCAGATCCCTTTGCTTTATCAACATTTTTAGACTTGTAATATTTCTTATAATTCCCAACTTTACGACATTTCCAACATTTCCTCAAAGATTTTCATGGGGAATTATATCTACCTTTAGATTTAGATCCCCCCCCCCCAAAAGACTTACTTTTATTCCTATCTTGGTGACAACCTCTTACATATAAAACATGTGTGTTATGACTATCCATGCTTTTCCTCCTCATCTCTTTCGACAACAAGGATGAAACTACTTCCTCATACTTCAAAATAGATTGAGTGGTACTACCAATTGCTACAACTAGATTATCCTAGGAGTCTGGAACAAAACATAACAAAGTAATGCACTTATCTTCTTTTGTAATCATAATATTAACATAGACAAGTCGACTTACTAGAGTATTGAAGTCATTTATATGCTCTGTCGCATAATATCCATATCCCATCCTATGATGATACAAATTATTTTGAAGAAACAACTTGTTTACCAGGGACTTTGATTGGTACAACTTCCCCCACTTTTCCCATAGTTCTTTGGTTGTAGATTCTCCCAACACATTCACTAACACCAAATGTACGAGGCATAGTCGAATCATACTCCTTTCTCTTCTATTTATCTTCTCCGGAATCTTCTTTTGACATACTAGTAGATTGAGTACTAGCATCTTGTGTATCGATAGATTGTGTACCAGTACTTTGTGTACCAACAAGATGTGTACCATTAGGTTGTGTATGAGGGTCCACATCGATCCATTTTTCTTTGTCTACAAGAAGGTCCTCCATCTTGAGCTTCTATAGCTCAAAGTTTTGATCGTTAAAATTCTCAATCTTGATTCTAGAACTGCTTGCCATTTTCTTTCAAAGCACGAATCACCACTGCAAATCTCTTACTGGACCTGAGTTTATCACAGACCCAACATAAACTTGATATATCAAGACCGAGCCAAACCCTCAACAACAAAGGAAGCCCCTTAATGCCAAAAATGTTCTATGATACCACATGTAGGTTTTAAAACTATGAAGTAAAGCAATGCATACAAATTCTTAAGAAAAAAAAATTAATCAATGGCTCATAGATGTAGTACACAAAGATTTACACTGGAAATGCTTAATCGAGAGAAAACCAACCATCCATGGTGTCATACCTCTCGACTCTTCATTGTATAAAGTTCACCATTCACAATAATATATACAATATTTTAGGTATTTTGCACCTACCAGAACCCTAATCCCTTAATCTAGAATTAATTTAGAAAACTGCTAAAAATAGTGATAAATGCTAAAATAACAAAAAAATCCCCTACACACATGCAAAAAATATAACACATACCCAACAATTCATGTTGATAGGTGTATTTCTCTTGTTCCTTTTCTATTGTGACTGGACGAGTAAATGTTGGGTTTCAAGATTACACTGTTGATATGAATGTAGAATGTTTGATGCATTGACTAGGATATAGCTTCCATACTCATTGACGCACTAGTTCATTGTTCTATTGGTTTCGATTTATATTTTTTTTTATTGATTGGGGTTGAATGTTCACACAGAGCGGTTCAATGATCAATTAATAACCTAGCTTGATGCTTGCTCATCAATTCTTGTTTGCAATCGACTTTCGAAGTGGACTTGTTTACCCTGGAATTAGAAGAGAAGCAATTTAGAATCTTGTAGTGTTCTTCTTTTCAGTGTTTTAGTAAAGGTTACACCAAGAGATAATTGACAATTTCTCATATCAATAAACAAAGCATGGTAAAACACATTTTACATTCTAATAGTAATTAGAAGAGAACAACTATATTTTCAATAATTAACATGTATGTTGACAAGATAGACATGCTATAGGCCCACTATCTATGGATCATCCCCATAATTCAATGCCCCTATGGATGAAAAGATCAAATAACAAACATTTTTAGGGGCATGGGGAAAGGAGCATAAATCGAAGAACTTCGTAAAAAGTCGTAATTTTAGTTCCATTTTAGTTTTATATATCTTAATATGTATTTTCGAGTTATATGTTTGTTTTAGTAGTTTGTTAAATAATGTTTTGGTAAGTTATAATACAACCTGAGTGGGCTTAATGGTTAAGAACATGTGCTTCCTCTTAAGAGGTCACACGTTTGGTAGACCTTAAAAATAGATTAATAATAATAATAATAATAATCTATTTTTAAGGTCACGGCCAAGCCAGCACACCAAATTGGTGTATGAGACCCCCTTGTTTGTGGGACAAGGGACCCCCCTCTGCCCAGCAATTTGACCTCTTAAGAGGAAACACATGTTCTTAACCATTTATTATTATTAGTAGTAATATGCTTTTTTTTCAGCTCCTAAAAACTATAGGTAGATCTTTTTGCCTATATTATTTCTTTTTTAATATAAAACATAGACTGATTTTATATTTTATAACAGTTCTCTAACATAAAAACAATCCTTTTTTAATATAAATTTCGATCATTTCTTTAAAAAGGGAATTGGACCCGATTATCAAATGTCCCCGAGTTATGGGAATTTTTTATTTTTTTATAATGTTCAACTTTACAAATTGAAAAATAAAAATACATAAGTATATTAAAAACTTATGATTTTATATCTGATTGGTAAAACGGTGTGATATTACCGTGAAAATACATAAATATATTAAAAAACTAATTATCTTATATGTGATTTCTAAAACGATATTATATTGCCGTGACATGACAAATTTTGATCTTATTTCATAAATTTAAAATCTTTTGATCGCATGTATTTCTGTCCTGTTTTGGTCATGCACTGAATCTTTGAGTTCTAGAATTGTTTAATGCTCGTCACTTCATGGCGTTTAATGCTCTGAGGACGCGGCTCGCTCTGAGGATAGCATCAACAATTATTTAATGCTGGTCGCTCTGAGGAGGCAGCTAGCTCTAAGGATAGCATCAACAATTATTTAATGCTAGCTAGCTCTGAGTATGGCGTTTAATGCTCTGAGGATAGCATCAACAATTTTCCTATCATCTCTCACAGGAAGTCACTGCTCGTAGTTTCAGCAAGACAAATAATTCAAAGGGAGCACTTGGCTTTCACTCGTTTGCAATTCTGATAGCTATTGAATTTTGAGTATTTAAAATCCCATATATATTTGTATCTCATCATTTTCCGTTTTTAAAAATCTGATACACAATTATCAGTATGTCCGCTATGTTACCAGGAAATTACTAATTCAAGTTTCAATAGCAATATTTGACTTTTACGTCTAGTTTCATATAGTAATATTTGACTTTTCTGTATTTAAGTTTCATTGGTATCCTTTCATTTCTTTGTACTTTTGGGAGAGCATCATGGTTTAATTTTAGGTTTTGAATAAAAAATTATGTTTTCATTTTCATAAATTTGTAATTGTTTTTTAAATAATCATGTCTATTTCACTATTAGTGAATAAGGTTTTGCACTAATATTTCACTATGAGTGAATAAGGTTTTGCACTAATAAGGTTTCTAAGTGTTAATAAGGTTTCTAAGTGTTAACTGTAAAATTTTATCTTTTCATTTTTATAAATTTGTAATTGTTTTTTTAAAACAATTATACTTTAAATAACCGAGAACAAATTAATGTCTATTCAATTATAAAATAAAATTGTAAATTATTGTCTCTTTCACTTATCCAGCAAGTTTACGAAGAAAAAATCTCTATTTTTTCTTTAAATTTTTGAAGACTTGGTTAAATGTTAATATGATAGAACTTTATTACCTTCTATATTAGTAATACAAGTATTTATATTTTAAATTTATTAATATTGTTACACTTATGAAAAAAAATTGATATAATTTATATTTAATAATGAAAAAATAATTTAAATTCATTATAAATATTTAAAATAGATTTAATATTATAATTTATTTCCCAGTATTAAATATTAAATAGTTCTACCACAAATAATAAATAAATAGTAAATAAAAACACCATTATAATTATATATTAACTGTTTTTATTATAAACAAATATTACAACTTTTTTGTTTTCAATATTTACTATTATTTACTCTTTCATAATTTTTTTTCTATATTATATAAAAATATTTAATCATATACTATAAATAGCATGTATATCAATGCATGTAGTCCCGATCAACTCCCAATATAACGCCCCGATCAACCACCCTTCCCGGCGTCCCCAGCATTCCCAGCTTCGTAATCCTCAGTCCATCATTCACAAAATTAGATAGATCGCCTCCCCATCATTCACAAACAGATCACACGTACTCCTCCTCATTCCCCTGATCCATATTTACTATTATTTACTCTTTCATAAAAAAATTTCTATATTATATAAAAATATTTAATCATATACTATAAATAGCATGTATATCAATGCATGTAGAGGCATTGTAACTTTAGTTTTTTCAAACACATTACTTCATAATCATCATTATAAAAATAATTTGTCAAACTTAAGTTTTAGACTAACATACAACAATATATTTTTAAAAGGCAGGTATAAACAGATTTGCTGCTAATTTCACTTGTTATGAAAGTAATAATTGAAAATTTCAATTTTAATATACACATTCATTTAATCTCATTACTTCTTATTACAAGGACAAAATATTGAAAATTACAAATGTCCAAATGTGTTCCTTGTTTTCTGCTTCTTATTATGAAAGTAATGATAGAGAAATTCAATTTTAATATACAGTTTTTTCTCTTTCATTACACATACAAATCATTGAACATCTCCTCTCTAACTAAGTTGTACAATGCACCTAGACATTTATAAATCATTTTGGTTTGTATTTTATTATATAGTATGGAAAAAACTCATATTAATAGGGAATAATAAATTTTGTGAGAAATTTTGAAAGGAAATTATTTAATCTTTCATTTGACTACATATTTATAAGTCATTTTGGTTTGGATTTCATTACATCTTATGAAAAAAAAACATTCTTATATTAAGAAAATAGGAAATAATAAATTTTATGAGAAATCATTAAAAAAAAATGGAAAAAACACATTCCCATATAGAAAAAATAAATTTTGTGAAAAATGATAAATTAAAATTATTTAAACACAAATTTTGTGAAAAACCATTAAAGAAAATTATTTAAACTTTCAATTTCAATTTAGTGTTATGAACAAATAACAGTTTTAACCCAAAAAAAATTCAAACTCTATCATATGTCAAAAAAAACCCTCTATCTATCATATGTCAAAAAATCCACTCTCTCTATTATCATATGTCAAATCCATAACCTAAAGTACACTCTTAAAAAAATAAAAAAATAAGTTAATATTATCATATATAAAATCCATAACCTAAAGTACACTCTTAAAAAAATAAATAAATAAGTTAATATTTATTTTAGGTACAATTACAATAATATTAAGTAGCTTCACTTAGTAGATGTAATAATATTCAATAGTTTGACATCAATATTTAGGATAATAATATTTAATATTCAATAGTTTGGCATCAATATTTAGGATAATAATATTAGTTAAAGTAAATATAAACATTAAACTATAAGTAATTGCTTGAAAAAAATTGTGATTGTTCAACATGCTATTTTTTTAATTTTATATTCAAAGTTTGAAATGATATATACTTATACAATTTTTACCTATACATTATAAGAAATTTTTAGGATATTTCCAAGTTTAACTTTTTCACATTGCATTTATTTTCATTTCATTTAACATTAATCCTTACCAAAAAAAATAAAAGATTTCAAGTCAATCTTTAATATTTCATTGATTTAAAAATACATATCTCATTTTAGTATAAGGGTAAGCCATAGTTTCTCTGGTTGTTTACCTTGAAAACTAGTAGCATAAGAAGCAAAGGTAGCAGATACAGATCCAAATCCATATCTGCTCAGTCAGTTCAGGTGCTATTTTGAACCCGCTATAAAGAGAGCCCGAGTGCCAGGCCAACCGGAAATAGCGTATATTACAAACCGCAACAACAACCAGCTATTTTGAATGTTAAATTAGGTTGTTTTGTAAGATCTGATCTACCCGAACTTCTGGCCTGCTCCGAACAAAGTAGTCTGTTGATAAATCAGTATCGTCCGATGAAGTCCTACTGAATCTGGATCGATCTCCTAAATACAAAGCACAGGCTTGGCCCTATCATGTTACTGAGACAATTGTCGTATAATAACATATATATAATGCAAGCTTAGAAACTGTGAGAAGGTTTTTGATATCAACCGGACCCACCCCCCATAGCTTCTTTATCAAATGGGATTAGATTTGTATACGACCCTCATCTTCAGTTTCTTCTTGGGCTACCCACCTAACATTAAGTGTTATAGCTGACCAGACTTGCCTGACTCTCTAACGGTGGACCAACTTCCGAGGAAGTGGAAGGATGGCAGAGTGGAGGGGGAAGGAGGATAGTTTGTTTACCTTTCAGTTAATGACTACCTGCTTTCTTTTCTCTTTACCTTGAACTGTTGCTGCATCACGAAAGTTGTTGAACCACCAACATCTTCCATATTACATTATTCACACCAAACCACACTTAGAATATGGATTGGATATACTAGTTGTAGATCCAATTTAACTTTAAATATATTAAACACCAAAAGGAATAGAGGGATTTGAGATATAAATTTTTAAGTGATTAAAAAACAGAATCTGTGGTGAGACACACTAGTTTATACCAACTCTTTAAATAATTTTTTCCTTAACAAATGTGAGGAAAAATCCCTTTGATTTTATTACATAGTATGAAAAAAACACATTTTTATATTAAGAAAATAAGAAATAATAAATTTTGTGAGAAATCTTTAAAAAAATATGGAAAAAACAATAATTATGTTAGAGAAATAGGAAACAATAAATTTTGTGAAAAATTGTAAAAAAAAATTCTTTAAACTTCCACTTCCACTTTAGTGTTGTGGACAAATAATAATTTTAACTAAAAAAAATTCATACTCTATCATATATCGCAAAATTCACTCTATCATATGTCAAATCCACAACCTAAAGTGTACACTTTTTCAAAAAAACCAAATTATTCTGTACTTATAATTTGGAATCATTGGGTACAATTACAATAATATTATAGCTTCACTAAGTAATTGTAATTATAACAATATTCAATAGTTTGGCACTAATATTTGGGATAATAATATTAGTTAAAGTAGATATAGACATTGAACTATAAATAATTGGTTAGAAGACATTGAACTATAAGTAATTGCTCAGAAGAAATTGTGATTCGTTAACATGCCTCTTTCTAAATTTTATATTCAAAGTTTGGAATGATAAATGTTTATACAACTTTTGCCTATAAGTTACAAGAAATTTTCACATTAATTTTCAAATTTTGTAATGACCATTTTACAATGTGGAGAAATCTCTATGTTTCACTCTTTACATTGCAATTATATTGCATTTATTTTCATTTGATTTAATATTAATTTTCACAAGAAAATAAAAGATGTCAATTCAATGTTCAATATTTCATTGATTTAGAAATGCATAGCTCATTTTAGATATAAGAGCATCTTCCATAACAATAATATAAGATTTCATTATTGACACCAAACCACATTTAGAATGTGGATACACTAGTTGTAGATCCATTTTAACTCTAAATATATTAAGCATTGAAAGAGATAGTAGGAATTTGAGATATAAATCTCTAGGTGATTAAAAAATTGAATCCCTCTAGTGAAGCACACTACTCTATGCCAACTCGTTAACTAGGGTTTCCATCCACAAATGTGGGGAAACAAGGGATTCTTCCTCACATTTGTGGAGGGCATCCCAAGTAAACTCATTGGCATAGATTAGTGTGCCCAACCCAAGGGTATTCAAACTAAACACCTATTAACAGTAAACTAGCCAAATACCTATCAACATTGGTAACCACTTGCTGAGATAACCCCTTGGGTTGGAATTGGTCTTGCAAGAACCCACCCTATTCCCCAAATATCCAAATGGAGGGCATTTCAATCACTATCCATAATAGTGATTGGTAACGTTGATGGACTTGGCAAAATTTGAACATGTTACTTATGGCCTCCCCATTCCTTTTCATATTACAATATATATATTTTTTTCATTTTTTGAATTATAGAAACCAAGTTGGTATCATGCATTAGGTGGCATTAGGTGGACACTTCAATTGATAGAGTTAACCATATGATTTTTTGGGAGTTTCTTTTTCATATTACAATATTTATTTGTTTCTATTTTTATTTATAAAAACCAACCTTGGAGATCTCATCCATAAATAAGCATTATTTATTTGTTTCTATTTTTATTTATAAAAACCAACCTTGGAGATCTCATCCATAAATAAGCATTGAATCACTTTGAGCCCTAAGATTTGCTAGAAAAAATACAATAAAATATAGTGGAAACTAGGCATGATGCGAATAGAATTGGATGTTACACTCTACTCCAAAATAATGGACATTGATTTCAGAGAAATGAACACCATTGAAAAACAAAGCATAAATTTTCCTTTATTATTTATTATGGATGCGAGTATATATCATACAAGTGGAAATCCAATTGAATGTCTTTCAGAGAAAAACTTTTTCCTATTTATACATTGGCCTTTTTATAACTAATTACAAGTACTTATGTTACATATTTAGCAATCAAACTGAATCTTCTCCTTTGTAAGGGGAAATCTTCATGAAACTAATAATAACATTGCAATAAGATGTTGCTAGCTCTTTACACTTTTAATCTTCCTAATATCTAGCCACTATGAAAAGAAGTCATAATGCAACACACTACCCAAAGAACCATAATACTCTTAGTATCAACATCCATCTCTTTCAATGTAAAATTAACAATAATAAAAGAGGGAAAAAAAAAGATTCCTATCTCTTTACACTCTAATCATATTCCTAATATCTAGTAACCATATCAAGCTATGGAGTTGCTTACAAAGACGAACAAATATGGAATGTAACTAAAATAGTCCAAACAAGAGAAATACGCCAATATTTATACCTAAAAGATGAAACTATTAGTGACTTTTTGTGTTACACATTACAACAAATCAAAGAAACACTACCTTAGGATTAAAAAAATCATCTCACCCAAATTAGAGTAGATTCATATCTAACCTAGTAATGAGTCATGCCCAACATAGAGAGACTCATCTTGTTAACCAAGCCAACAATAATTTTGCAAACTAATGTTGATTTATTACACTTTGATTCATCCTCTTTTCATTCCTCAAAATTATAGACTTTTCTATTTCTTGTTGTCTTGTAATTTCCTTTCCAATTCTTCACTTTTGAGGAGAACCCCCATCAAATGATATTCAAGACATTACAAGATGGAAAATTACATAGACTAGTTAACCCATTTGTGCCATGCGGATAAGTGGAAGACATCACAAGATGGAAAATTACATAGACTAGTTAACCCATTTGTGCCATGCGGATAAGTGGATATGATGCATTAGATATAGAGTAGTTTGTTTTCATTTAAAATTCACCTTCAACACTTTTTTGTTGACGTTTTGGATTTAGATTCATATCTAACCTACTAATGAGTCATGCCCACCATAGAGACACTCATCTTGTTAACCAACCCAACAATAATTTTGCAAATTAACATTGATTTATTATACTTTGATTCATCCTCCTTTCATTCCTCAAAACTATAAACTTTTCCATTTCTTATTGTCTTATAAATTCCTTTTCAGTTCTTCACTTTTGAAGAGAATCCACATCAAATGATATTATATACATCACAAGATGGAAAATTACATAAACCGGTTTATCCATTTGTGCTACGCGAATAAGTGGATGTGATGCATCAAATGATATTATAGACATCACAAGATGGAAAATTACATAGACTGGTTTATCAATTTTTGCCATGCGAATAAGTGGATGTGATGCATTGGATACATAGACTGGTTTATCCATTTTTGCCATGCGAATAAGTGGATGTAATGCATTGGATATAGAATAGTTTGTTTCTATTTAAAATTCATATCCCTTTTCCCATAAAGTGTCGACCTTTTGGTTTTACACATATCCCCATAATATTTAATTTGACCTTTTGGCTTTGCACATATCCCCATAATATTTAATTTGTTGATGCTTTTCTAGCTATTGTGGATTTTTATAACCGATCTTGTAAAGCATCTCCTTTTTTAACCAAATGGTATCCGTTACAAAAGCAAGGAAACTATCCGTTACAAAAGAAAAACCAACGTAAGCAATCGACGCCAAATGGTATCCGTTACAAAAGAAAGGAAACTATCCGTTACAAAAGCAAAACTAACATAAGCAATCGACGCAAAAGCAAAGAAACTATTCGTTACAGACCAAAACAGAACTAAGAAGAATTATAAATCTTAATCTTACATGGGTTCCTTTTTATTTCTCGGCCCAGCCTAGTCCATACAGGACCATCTCACTCTATAACCATGCAATTCTGTTTTATCATGGAATCCCACAAACCTTTCTTGATTGCAGCGAGCTTCATGGAATTAATGAATAATTGGAGGTTGGTGAAGAAAACTCTCAATGGGGTTGTGGCTTCATGCAATGGTCTTCTTTGTTGTAAATGCAATCTGAGCATCCACAAGGACATGGATTGGAGTTTGATGATGACGTAGATATAGGAATCTATTTGTTCTTGTGATAAGAAAGAGGAATTTATGATTCAAGTGGACATACTTAATGGTCGTAGAATTGCAAGCGTGGCCTCTGCTCATCGCTGGTTACATGTGGGTATGGTTACTGTTATGTGGGTATGTCTGTTGGAAGAGGAACTGGATGAACCGGTGGAGGAGCCCGGCCCTGCCCTACCCTTGCTAATTGCAATATCAGATATACCTCGATCACATCTGGGCTTCTAGTTCCAGGTACGCATTTCATCTTCCTTGCTTCTTCTGCTTAGCTAATGCTATTTAATCTCTCTTTTCACTTTTTTCTAAAATGTAGTAGTCTTTTATAATAACTTATAGAAGGGCTTGAGATCTGAAACCCATGATTAAGGACTTATCAGAACAATCGTAGGAAAATGTTTTAAATATAGAAAACTACAAAAGATAGAAAACTATAAAAGATAATTCATGGAGACGAAAGGATCAGAATAGTTCACAGAAGTGCTAGTCAATGAAATTGAAAAAAAGATTATCAGAATTTTCAGAACTGCATTTATTGACACGTACAATAAGTATGGATGGAACAGTTCATGCAGTGATATGGTAATGTGTTGAATCAGTAGCCCACCTTCATTTGAATACGTTTGCACACCTGAGCCCAAAAATAATTAGTAGGGAAAAGATTGAATGAGAAGTACCATATTCTGTTACTAGACGTAACAGAACAACTAAAGCTCAGCCAACACATTAAAATGTATTTTAAACGTTTTACATTTTTATATATTTTGGATATTTGTTTTCATAAAGATTTAAAAAAAAATCGTTAAAAATTTAGAAAAATGGTTAGAGTGACATATTTTTATATATTCCAATTTTTTTTTGGGTTTTTAAGTGCACTGAATAAGTTTATATATATATTCCAATCCGTAGAGTGAGCCCTTCAGAAAATACCTCTTTTATTTATTTTTTCCTTGGTTTCGTTGATTACTTACGGTTTTTTAGGGTTTAGAGACTGTCGACTGTCCACTGAAGATGGACATCCCAAACTCCACTTCGTTTCTTTTCGTTTGGAGTTATCCAAATTTAGTCGATATGGCTTTCCCCAAATTTGAGTACACAACCCTTAGTTTTTCGATATATGCCGTTCGATTTATAATTTTTGGAATTATCCAAATTTGAATATAGGTCAGAATTATTTTAGAAGTTTTATTGATTTGGAGTCCTAGTGAAATCTTGTTCGTGTCTGTTCAAATATCGTGGTCCCAGCTTAGGTTTACATTTACATTGTACCTTATATAGATTTTTCCCATCTCATCTGATCAGAAAATTAAAGTAATCTGTTATAGCTTTTACAGAATGGAAATATGTGATATTTCTAAGAGTCCGACCCAGTGAAATGAATTCTACAAACCTTATTGTCGTGTTGGGATAAATCTAGCTACATTTAGAGTAACTTGTCTGAGCAGGGCATTTATGTAAATTTGTGCAAGGAGATCAGGGGAGCTAGGTCGAGAAGCCAATGTTTCGAGTCAATCTCTTTTCTTAATCCGTCTCATCTCTACATCGGCTATAGTCCATTTTTGGCAATATTCAATAATAAATGTTCATGGTCAAAAGGGATAGTTTTTAAATAATGAAATACTAGTGTTTCCACGTGAGAAGAAAGAATGAAAAAAATTCCAGTCCCTCATCATTTTGGAAAATATTCAATTATAAATGTTCATGATCAAAAGGGTAGATCTTTAAAAATGAAATATGATTCGGCTGAATTATTTGTGAGAAAAAAAGAATGAAAAACATTTAAGTCCCTTATGTGCAATGTAAGTGTGAAAATTTGACTTTATATCCTCCACGCCCATACTGCCACATCATTATCTTCTTGTTACTCAACTTGCAATACTTCATTTTCTTTACTAAAATTCTATTAAACATGTCAATAAACTATGTTGGGATTGTTGACAAAATGTTTGAGGGAGGGAGAGAGGGGAAGAGAGAGGGGT